>CAAKHF010010701.1:0-10312 GCA_901007745.1 Hippocampus kuda | reverse complement strand
GCAGAGCTGCCTTTTCATTTTTGTATCGTAATGAGATGGTTTCCAGTACAAACTGTAGAAGTATAAATGTTACTTTCATAACTTTGCTGCTGTGAATTGGGAATTTCTCCATTGCGAGACTAATAAAGGTTTTCGTTACTTGCAATCAATCTTCCTCATAAACTAGGTCTAATTTACAATTCAGAAAAAACACACACAATTTTTACTTTTTTTTTAAATCATTGATGTAAGTTATATGTATATATTTTGCCCTTATTCTGAATCTGACCTTATTTTTTTTTTCTCGAGTGCATCAGATTTTCATAACAATACAGTTTTTCTCAATCACTTTGTTGCATTTATACTGTAATATCTGTTGTATTTGTGTGTTCGGCGGCTGGGTTAGTTGAGTCGCGGATGACGTCATAGACAGGGGACGAGCCAGGTTGGGAAATATTGGCTCTGGCAATTCGTCTGAATGTGGAGCGCATGGGTGTGAGTTGTGGCTAACAGCAACTCATATGAATGTGTGTTAATTCATTCATTCATTCATCTTCCGAACCACTTTATCCTCACTAGGGTCGCGGGGGGTGCTGGAGCCTATCCCAGCTGTCATCGGGCAGTAGGCGGGGGACACCCTGAAATGGTTGCCAGCCAATCGCAGGGCACACAGAGACAAACAACCAAGCACGCTCACACTCACACCTAGGGACAATTTAGAGTGTTCAATCCGACTGCCATGCATGTTTTTGGAATGTGGGAGGAAACCGGAGCACCCGGAGAAAACCCACGCAGGCCCGGGGAGAACATGCAAACTCCACACAGGGAGGCCGGAGCTGGAATCGAAACCGGTACCTCTGCACTGTGAAGTCGACGTGCTAACCACTGGACTATCGGGCCGCCCTGTGTGTTAATTGCCCCTTTTATTTATTAAAAACGAACAGACTGCGTTCATCCTTTTGTCCACATTGAAGGGCATTACAATTCGATCAGAAAACGGATTTTTCAAAACAAATAATACGAATGTGTGTTGAATGATGACTGATTTCTCTTTCCTTTTTACTATTTTATTTACCTTATTTTCTGTCAAATTATTACTGTTTATGTTTTATGTTCAATAAACAAACCAAACCAATAAAACATCCTGGTCCCCCTGCAAACGTCACTTCCTTTCTCAGAATCCTTTGGAAATCTTTTAAAAGGGAAATATGTGTGTCACTGAACATGTCAGTGACATCAGAACGACAAGTGCTTGTATTATGTGCAGGCGATGCAGATTTGCAACAACCAAGTACCTTTACTCTACCTGTAACAAGAACGTATTTTGAGCCTGAGGGTTTTATTAAGACAGTCACATTACTTTAGTCATGTTTTCAATATACGTAACAGTGTACTCTGGAGGGATGTTCTGAAGGGAACTATCTCTTAGATTTTGATGACAAATTCAGTCTTCTGAATCAAAATTACACCCTCGTGTATGTGTAGGATTGATTGCAGGAGAGTGGACGAGATTCGTGTTTCACTTTTATGGATAAGACTGTTATTGACAAAGCATCTCACTGTCGCACAGAAAGTGTGAAACCCACAAACCCTTGGGTCTACTATTTTTCCGTTTCGTTACGGGCTTTAATGGCTGTTGCTCATCATGCTATAGTGTGTCAGTGTGTCCGTAGGCGCGCGTGTGCGGTAACGGGTCGGTTACGGGAGGTTGGTTGATCGAAAAGTAGATTTTCGGCCCAAAAAAAGGTTGGGCACCCCGATTTACATAATTTTTGTTTCGATGTACCTACATGTACTGAATTAAGCAAGGACTAATTTGTAAAACAAAGCATTTTGGGCGTTTTGCACGTACGGGTTCCATGGTGTAATGGTTAGCACTCTGGACTCTGAATCCAGCGATCCGAGTTCAAATCTCGGTGGAACCTGCGGATATGTTTTCTTGTTTTAAATCTTGGTGGAATGTGCAGTTGCTTATTCTTCGTCCATTGTTTTGAATTCAACACCTATTCTTTTTCACAATACGTCATTTACACTCCCTGCCGCTTTGTAGACACGTTTCCATTTTGCAGCCACATAGCTGAATCAAGAGAGTTGGAACCGCACCCTCAAGTCCCCCTGAATCTTAAATATTTTTCTTACTTAGACCTATTAGACAATTGGACGCTTACAACTGTGTGGGACTGTCTCATTTTATGTTTCAACATGACTGTGCCCCAAAGCATTTAGCTTGGTTAAAAAAAAGCAGGTTGACTTTCAGTGTTTCATAGAATCTTGTAAAAGTCTCATATGAGCTCATTTTGGAATTGGGACGTTGTTCATTCATTCATTCATTCATCTTCCGAACCGCTTCATCCTCATTAGGGTCGCGGGAATTGGGACGTTGTGTAAAATGTAAATAAAAACAATATAATCATTTGGGAATCATTTATGACCTAATATTAATTTAAATGCTAAAGAGACAGTGCTGCCACACCAGAAAGAAGTTAAACATTACTTTATAAAATGTCATGTTTCATATTTTAACATTTTAAGGTCGACGTTTTAAAGCTTTAGCTCTGTCAGAAATTTGTGGAGCTCCAGCATTTTATTTGCTATTCTAAAAAATAAAAAATAATTTACTCAGCCCCCTTATTTGTCAGTCCAGCCACCCCAAAAAAAAAAAAATCCTGGTGTCCCTGGATTTGACGGACGCTTCAAAGCAGTGCTTTTATGGAACTCTAGGTCTGAGTTTCACGCACGTATTTAAGCATCAATGCCAAAATGCAAATCGTGACTAGTTTGTCAAAAAAGTGGCCATCACAGGTAATTTCACTCTTAGACTGCAACATGATGGAGTATGACTCATTGGCAATTCTGTAGTCTAATATCCTTGAAAATCGTTCTTCCATGTTCAGAATTTAAGCCTTGTTTCAATATATATAAAAAATTGTGCAACTTTCTGAAGAATCAACATCAGATTTCCAAGCTGATTTCAGAAGTGATCGTTTGGAAAAGAACATTGGCTTGATATATTAAATAACTAATTGGATAATCTGATCCTAAAATGTTTGAATATTGTCTTCTCTTTTTCAATGAGCAGTAATGTTCACAATAATTGTGATTATTCGTTTTGACAAATTGAACTACCACTAACGGCAATTCCCACGGCACAGGGCTCACCAACGACAGGTTTTTCCGAGTTTAGTCATGTGACATCACAAGCTGAGGCGTGATTGGGCGTAACCTGAGCCCTGAGCAACTGTGATGTCAGCTACTGGGAAAATGGCCGCCTTGCTGAGATGAACAAAATTGGATGAATTTTAGTGTGACATTCACTTTCTAGTATTTCTACAAACGCAAAAATCTGAATCCTGGTTTTGTTACAGCTGTAGCTGTTGTGAAAGTGCTATTTAAATTAAGTTAAATTGTACTCGACTTAAGACTAGTGGTCCGGCATTGTACATACTTGGAAACGCCAGACGCGAACTAATGAATCGCATCTGTGAGGTGGTGTCATCATGGTTTCAGGAACACAAATGGGGCAGCACGTGAAATAACATTACTCACAGGCATATATTCTTTATCCTCTGTGGAATATTACAACCGGTAATCTAACTGCAGATTCTTGAGTCCCTTTACAGCGCTTTTTTTTTTTTTTTGTCTGAATGACAATTGTTGAACTACCACCCATCCCCCAAGTCGTGTATACCAGAAGGAGCTGCAATGAAGTATTGATGCACAAACTGTTAATGGGAGACATGAGTGGGCTGAACATTGGCACTTATGCAGTAGGGTCTGAATGTAAAAATGATGTCAACACTAAAAGTCACGCCCCTAAAATAATCTGTCGTAATTTAACCCTTGAGTGGTGTTCATGGATCGAGTGGCCTCACTAGAGTTTTGGGTTTCCAAAACAACGCAATAATTTTCTGTAAAATACCCAATAGGTGTTTATGCCATCCCAAATCCAAGTCATATGAATGGCAAACGAGGTTAATGTTTGCCCTTTACCTTTGTTAGATCCCGTTTAAGAATTCATGTACAACTTAAAAAACAAACAAACATCAAAATCAGTGCTAATCAAGTGCAGTGAGCGGAAAAACAGATTTACAAATGAAGAAAGATCTTTCACAATTCTATATTTGTATTTATTTAAACGACATTTTACTCATTGAGGTCAATATACAGAAGACAAACTGAACACACTTCAGAAAGGAAACCAGATTCAACACATCATTGAATTATTTGCCTGTTTACACCAGCCGATACCAAACATGAGTTTCACTCTCTGTTGCATATGTATTTCTTACACTTGCTGCAGGTTATGTTGAGTGATCCTGTCCAACTTGGGTCAAGAGACTTCACAGCACTTCTATTTGTCTCTGCTGGAACATAACCTAGAATGAAAAAAACAACAACAAAAAAACAACAACAACAAAACTGAACTGTTACTAACACCTCTTTCTTGCAAGACATAAATGGAAGAACTTTACCACAACAGAATCACACACATAAAGTACCTCAGGCTCAGCAAACGGTGGTCAGGTGGATGGGGCGCATCTGAATCGGCAAACTTAATTTTTGTCCCGTGCTGTCTTGATTTGTGTTTCAGCTCCGGCTAGAGTGAAGGGAGTTTCCCTCCAGCAGGCGCACCCGTTCCACATTTCCTTATCATGCTTGGCCATGCTGCCGAGATCAAGTCTCGTTGTCGGATTATTGACCTTGCTCGCTGGTGCGCTTATTTTCTAGACCTTTCGATATATTCATAGTCAACCCCGTTCGTTCGTAGATTCTAGTTTGTAAGTATTTATTATTTACTATTTGATTCTTTTTGTGTCAATGGATTTTTGACAGTTCCTTTTGCGTATATTCTATTCTATATATTCTAATAGTATGTTCTATTGAAACTTGCCTCTGCAAGCACCTTTTGTTTCATGAATTGTTTATTCCTGGCTGCTTGTGACCAGCGATTCCAGTTAATACTTTGTCGGTGCAATTTTCTTTTAATAAACATTTTTGTAATCGCACCTTGTCTAATCCTGCATATTTGGAATCCTAAAAACATTATTTGGTTCGGTGTGAACCGAACAATTTTCCCCACCAGATCGACGTGTCTTCGGATCGAGACCACTGGGTTGCTGGCGCACCTTGACTGGGGAATATTTGCCCACTGCCGCTTGCAAAAATTGTCCAAATATTTTTGAATACTGTTGTACCTCAGATGAACACCCGGTTCCGGTGAAAAAAAAAAAAGAAAAAAGTAAAATGCTGCCGCTAAATTGGTACAATATCAGTGAGACTCGTGTTTATTCCTTTTATTTACTAGTGACCGTACAGGATGGAAACATACAGAGTGTAGTGTGAAACTTGTGGCACAGACACTGAGAAAAAAAAGTTCACTTCCATTTCCAAAATGTCCACAATTGTATATTATTCCTGTGATGTCATCCTTTATGCTTACTCTTGGTGATGTATGACTTTGAAAACTTTATGATCACACAACTTGTAAATATGTGAAGGATGAGTTCAGCCGGTTAGCGAGGCGCCGAGGGCTTTGTCGAAGGACGATGTCACCCCTTTAATCGACATGGTGACATTGAATTCCCTTGATTTTGCAGGTGATGTGATGAGTTGTGTTGAGTTTGTCGTTGATCAAGTAGATCGGATTAGTGAGTAGGAAAGTAAGGGTTGTAAGCTTTTTGAAGGGAAGGAAGTAGAGTTATAATAGTTTACTTGGAGTACGTCAGGAAATTCCAGGATCAAGTGTAATGTGTGTGTGTGCGTGGTTTTTTTTCTGTTTTTTTAACCTGGCAGGCTAGACAACGGTGTTGCCTACGGTGAGACAAAACCGGGTTATTAAGTACCAAAGAGGCCTTTTGTTTGTCTGTGGTGATGTTGGAAAAAAACAACAAAAACTTGTCAGGCTGCTGTTTCCAAAGCCATATGTAAAATAAACGAATAGATGAAATAAGAAGTTAGATGTTAGACCAAATAACAAAGAAGTACCGCTGAAGTTCAGGATTCTTCCAGGGTTCTATTTCATGATAGCAAACTTGAGGCCCGGGGGCCAGATCTGGCCCACCACATCATTTTATATGGCCCGCAAAAACAAATTAATCAGGTCAACTCCCATGATGCTTGTTAAAATCTGACACAAAATTTCAAATTGTCATGTAATAAATAATAATGTTGAGCTATTGCAAGCATTCTTATTACGTTATTACAGTAACTTGAACAACAGTTGAATACACTATGTAGATTTTTTTTTCAAAACTAGTTATCCAGTAATTGTAGACTGTATATGTAAAAATTCAACATTTATATGGTTACACACAGTTTTTACTCCGAGGGAAACTGTGACTACAATGAGGCCCGCGAGAAAAGTGAATTTGACACCTCGGTTGTACGTTATACCGGGTTCTAGTCACCCTGAAATTTCTTGAGTTCTTGATAGTCAACACTCATTTCATTTGAAAAAATTTCAATCGATTTGAATAATTTAGGCCTCGGAGGTTAGTGATTAGGAACCTGCAACTCTCCCTTCCATCCCAACCTACTGTCGCTGCAATTTTGTGTTAGATTCTTCTAATACAATCTAGAAAGCTACAAATGATGAGGTCAGAGAGAGATGTGCATAAATCAAAGCACCATTTGAAAACTGCATTTTATGTTCACTTCGGCTCTCAGTCCGATCTTTGCATTTGTTTGTTGATCGGAAACAAAGTGGGGAATCTCTGCAAAACAATAATAATGGTAGAAGGTTGCAAATACGTGCTCATGGCACTGTATTATGCTGCATAGGTATTTAAACTCTCCGTCTTTATCAACCACAAAATAATTCATAACCTGGCAACATTCCGAGTTAATGTAAATGTCTTTGTTGAATGAGTATACCGTGGACGGAAATGGTGAAAGTAATTGTTTGAAGAAATATTTACCAATTTCATTGTTTAAACCAGGATGAGAAACAGTCCCGTGTTGAAATGATCATTCTTGAACTGAGCCATTCCCTTTTTCTACAGTACAGGCAGATTGACTCTTCTCTAAATATATCGTTGCATACTAAAAGTATAATGGTGCAAAAGATTGCTTTTAGTCATAATTGTCTAGGAGATGATTTAAACAAAAAAAAAAACTTTTAAAAAAATCATATTTTCCAATAATTGCTCTTTACATTTTTTAGTTTTGGGATTTTCTGCACTATAAGACCCTCCTGATTATAAGGCGCACCTTCAATGAATGGCCTATTTTAAAACTGTTTTTATATATAGGGCACACCACATCATAAGGCACATAGAATAGAAGCTACAATTACTGGCTGCGGTCGCGCTATGCATCCACTAGATAGAGCTACGCTAAAAGGAATACAATACAATACAATACAGCTTTATTGATGTAGACCCTTCACAACTGCTGCAGCTGTAACAATAAGAAATGGTCACAAACACGGACATGAAACATATAAATACAAATGGAATTACCAAACAATAAATGAAAGACAACAGTTACGAAGACATTTGATTCAACAAAAAGGCACACAAACCTTGTGGACTCACCTCCACAAGGGGCAAAATATCCTTAGAAGTCTTGCTTGTCTCCTATTTCCTTCGTTTAGTCTTAACTATGCTTTTGGTATTATCTTTATTTCATAATGGCTAATTCTGTTTGAGTGTGTGTTGACGATTGCACATGTCAATTACTGTCAGGCAGAGAAAGAACCCTTTTAGGTTACAATTGGTTCCTGCTAATAATCACCACTAGACGGCACAGGGACCCTAACAGGGAAACATCTCAATGGGGGGATATCAAGAGACTGGAACATCATAAAAAGGTGCGTCAGATTACAAAGTGCACTGTCGGCTTTTGAGAAAATTGAATGCTTTTAGGTGCGCCTTATAGTGCGAAAAATACGGTATTATATTGTTTTACGTCCTTTGTCTGATTTCCAGCAAGACACATAAAAAAATTTTAGTTGTATAAAATCTTGGTGTGTGATTCATTTTGTGTTTCAGGACCAGCCATAACAGAAATCTAGTGGATTGTAGGTCAGTGTGCTGGTGAACCACTCTCAAGAGGCTGGTAATTTTAACACGGACTGCATATTGATTTGTCAGGCAAAATGTGGAATGGCTCTCGCTTTGAATTGGCAAGTATAGAGAGACGTCGCAACAATGAGCAAGAAAGAAAAGAGAGAATTTTTAACGACAAACTCAGAACCATTGGTATCGATAAAGAAGGCCTTGAAAAGCAGCTGGATGACAAGAAGAAATGGAAAGATGCCGAAAAACTGGAACAGGACACCTTTGAGGCCCAATTCCTACATGATAGCAAGCAAGCGTACCTTCTCCATGTCAAAGAAGAAAAGGAGAAACAAGCAATGGAGAGGACCAATTTTCTGGAACAGTATGAGCGTGCCATTCAGGAGAGGTTGAACCGGGATGACTCTGAGGAAGCAGTGGAACACATGATGCCTCCTGGAATGGCCGGGGAGGACCCGGACAGTGAAAGCCGAGTATACAGACAGAAAGAGCAATTGAGAGAGTGGCTGCTCCAGCAACAAACAGAACAAGCCGTGGAGAAAGAAAGACAGAGAATGGAAAAGTTGGCCGACGACCAATTCAGAGTACAGATCGACAATGTAGCTCTGGGACTGGAAAACGCCGAGATGGAGAAGAGGAAAAAAAACGCGGTGGAAATGAACGAGTTCAATCAGGCCATGGCTGAAGAGCGGCAACGGTACGAACGGGAACTCAAAGACGACCCGAGAGAGATACGGCCGAGTCAAGTGGGGGTACCGGGTATTTTTCACAGCTATGACAGGAGGCCACGTCCCGAGAGTTCGCAGCAGATGAAAAAGTTCTGGAACCTTCAAGTTGAGGAGAAAATGATGACCAAGTTGGAGGGGATCCGAGAGAAGCAACAATATGCTCGGTGGTGCTCGAACGCGGCGCGTACGGCTATGATCCTGCAGAGGCAGCAGGAACGACAGAAGAAGGAGCTGCGGCAAGAGCTGGACCACAACAACAGCACCACCGCTGAATACGACAGACGCAACAGACCTGACATCAAAAGAGGACGCATCGATGAAAGTTTCTTCGCCAAATTTAACACCTGCAGTCGCTGAAAGAACACTTGTGATTTTAAGATATGTTGACACACTGCAATTGACAATATGTATCATTGTTGGCCATTAATGTTAACAAGCTCAACCTGAACCTTAGTAAAGACGACAAACGTTAACCCTCAGGCCTTGATCAATTTTACTACCTCTTTACCTTGCTTGTGTTTTTTAACCAACACTACTTGTCATCCATTCATTTTCTAATCAAGTTATCCTCACGAGGGTCACGGGTTTGCTGGAGCCTATCGCAGCGTCATCAGGCAGTCGGCAGGGTACACCCTGAAGATGTTGTCAGCCAATCGCAGGGCACACACAGACAACCATTCGCACTCACAATCACACCTGGGGACAATTTAGAGTGTTCAATCAGGCTGCCATGCATGTTTTTGGAATGGGGGAGGAAACCGGAGTACCCGGAGAAAACCCACACAGGCATGGGGAACATGCAAACTCCCCACAGGAAGGCCGGAGCTGGAATCGAAGCCTGCACCTCTGCACTGTGAGGCAGACTTGCTAACCTGTCGACTATCGTGCCGCCCCACGACTTGTCATTTCTTGAAAATTATTTCCCCCCATGTATTTTTTTTTACACCTTTTTTTACACCACTTGGCCTTTTTTATTCGATTAAGTTTATAATTTATTTAAATTGATGGAGCGGCACGGTCTTCCCGAATTACAAAAATAAAATAAAATTAAAAATGTTTGGCCACCAATATTTTGCCCATATAACGCCATCCATGGCCCTTTACGACTCAGTCTCACCCATTTGTTCTAATCAGAAAATAAGTGGGCAAGCTCGCATTCCAGTCTGTATGTACAGCAATTTTTATGATGAAATTTTGACTATGGTGGAGTAAAGAAACGAGCACCGGAGAAGGCGACGCGCATGTACTGTCGCATAGCGTGCATCACACAGGCTGGGCTGCAAGAACCTGTTGAGTGAGTTGGCTGGATGGCTGTCAGATCTATGTCCCGCTGACGCTTTCTCATTGAGGCCACCTTTGACCTGTCGGGAGGAAATCAATACCTGGATGGCACTGAATTTCTTGAATTCCAATTGTTGGGGGACAGAGTCGGCCTTATCCTTCCTCCGCGTGTTCGTTAATTTCGGACGATGAAGATGTTGGTTATTCAAATACAGGCTGGAGCCGATGTACAGTACCTCCGAAGGTTTTATTTGCAGAATATTCTGGGCACCCGCGGTCGACAGACAATGGCTGCGGATCACGAGT
>CAAKHF010010700.1:0-20421 GCA_901007745.1 Hippocampus kuda | reverse complement strand
GCTTGACTAATTACAGACTCGCCTGCTGTGTGGAGCCGAGAGTCTACCACAACACAAGCCCCAGTGATGACACTAAACACCACGCGCGAACACACATATGCACACACACACACACACACACACACACACACACACACACACACACACACACACACACACACACACAACGCAGCATTACAGACGCTACATTATGATCACAGGAAACAATCTCAAATCTTTGGAGAGTCCTTGGTCAGAACTGAGCTGCTGTTGATTGTGCGGTTACTTTGAAGGGCAATTTCATCTGGCTCACGGAAACACGTGTGTGTGTGCGCATGAAAAGAGTGTGTGTTTTCTTAGCAGCGGGGGGTCAGTCACCTGGGGTGTTAGGGAATTTTCTATCCAAATATTTCTGTGTAATTGGAGACATCGGTGTACAGAGCTGACAGTGTCTGTATGTCTGTGTGTGTGTGTGTATGACCTGCAAGTGCTTGTCTGTCTCGGCTATGTGAGCGTACATGTATGAGTGTGCGTATGCGTGTTTGTGTGTGAGCGAGAGAGAGCGAGAGAGTTCTGAAGGCTGGCGTGAGGCCAACGCAATAGAAGACCTGTTTGTTTTACAAATGCCTTTTTGAATCTGGCCGGACATGTGCAGGCATACAGGCATGTCATCAAGGTGCGTGAGTGTTTGCAATGCCTTTGAAGAGGACAACGTCCATCCCGTTGTCCTTCTTTTACAGCCTACGTGTGCTTGTGATTGTGCGCGTGTGTGTTCAGCGCAGATGTTATGGATTCCATGATGACAGTTTTTTGATGTTTCAGATCAGAGAGAAGTGGCTCATACACAGCATCTATAAATCTGCACTTTCGCAAAACAGCTCTGTAAAATAGGGTGCTCTAAAAAAAATGACTTTATTTCATGTGTGCCGAGCACCAAGCTCAGATGGTCTATCTATCTATCCATCCATCCATCCATCCATCCATCCATCCATCCATCCATCCATCCATCCATCCATCCATCCATCCATCCATCCATCCATCCATCCATCCGTGTGTGTGTATTGCGACTGGCCCGAAGTCAGCCGAAAGAAGACGCCGGCACACCCGTGTACCCAATTGGGAAAATGTTGTTTCGTAAGTGGATTGATTGATGGATTTTGAAAAAAAAAATCTCAACAAACCTTGTCATTCTGAAAAGATCAATCATTTCAAAATTTTGCCCCCGTTCATCCGACCTATAAGCTGTACACCTCAAATGCACTTAATATAGACATTTTTAAGAGAGTAATAATGTGGAATGTAAAATAATGGGGTTGGTCAAAAAAATGCAGGGAAGGGCATGAGTAGGGGAAACAAAACAAGGTCATCAGCTTACATTTTGACGTTTTAGGAAGCATATCCTTCCCTTGCCCATGGCTCACCAAGTCATAACGACATTGTAAAATTGCAGGTTGGCAAGAAGTTTTTCTATCCCCAGCTGCAGTTCAGTGCCATCTCAAAATGCTTTGCGGCCATCACATCCAAGGCGTAGTACAATTTGCACGTCAGGTTGTTAAGCATCCTAACCCTCCACTTGAAGCCTTTGAAGTCCGTATGGGTATAGCTTTAGGACTCTCTGAAGTATCCCCTAAATAGAGCTTTTGTTGATGGTGAGAATATATCTCCACCTCTCACTGGAGCAGTTTGCAGCCGAGTGTGAAGCGGCTGGGATGAAAATCAGCACCTCCGAATCGGAAACAATGGTCCTCAGTCGGAAAAGGGCGGAGTGCCCTGTCCGAGTCGGGGATGAGATCTTACCTCAAGTGGAGGAGTTTAAGTATCTTGGGGTCTTGTTCATGAGTGAGGGCAGGAGGGAGCGGGAGATCGACAGGCGGATCGGTGCAGCATCTGCTGTGATGCGGACTTTGTATCGGTCCGTCGTGGTGAAGAAGGAGCTGAGCACAAAGGTGACGCTCTCGATTTACCGGTCGATTTCCGTTCCTACCCTCACCTATGGTCACAAGCTATGGGTCATGACTGAAAGAACGAGATCCCGGATACAAGCCGGCGAAATTAGTTTCTTCCGCAGGGTGTCCGGGCTATCCTTTAGAGATAAAGTGAGAAGCTCGGTCATCCGGGAGGGTTTCAGAGTCGAGTCGCTTCTCCTCCATGCCAAGGGGAGACAGATGAAGTGGCTCGGGTATCTGATTTGGCTGCCTCCTGGACTCCTCCCTGGTGAGGTGTTCCGGGTATGTCCCACTGGCAGTAGGCCCCGGGGATGACCCAGGACACACTGGAGAGACTCTAGTCTCCCAGATGGTCTGGAAATGCCTTGGAACCCCCGGGAAGAGTCTGGGCTTTGGGGATGGATGGATGGATGAATGGATGAGGCTTTCTTCGGATTCGCACAAACGCCTGGTCTTACACGTTTGGTGCATTCATCAGCAGTGGCAGTACCAGGCCTTCCTTCCATGGAGTGTAGCGCAAATTATAGTCGGCATTAGAGAAGTCTGATTTCCAGAAAGCTTCTCAAATGGCATTGAACTACAGTCGGGGACAGAAAATGGCAATTTTGCAGCACTGTCAATGAGAAATAGAATGATATGCTGACAAAAATTGAAAAAAAGAAACTGTCTCATGCTAATGGTCTCACATCTGTCTGATTGAGATTAAAAATGAAATGGAAACAAATGAAGTGTACAGTGAATCTTGGGACACGCCGTGCAGTAATAATATTACTCTTTTACACATTTCTACCCATTTATAAACCAGCCAACAAACAAATGACCAAAAAAATCGTCTCTCCTTCGTACTTGAGAAATGGTGTGATTACGTAAAATTTGGGGGAAAGAGCCCTTTTCTTCATTTATAAGCAAACAATTGCATTAGCATACAAAACAATCACTTGTGTCTCTTTAGGATACATATCATAGTTCAATTTTCAAAAAAAAAATATACGGCCATGTAAATGCCTATTTATCAACCACAACCTGGTTTTAATGCTTTCCATTTGCATCTCAAAGAGCTTTTTTTTTTTTTTTTTTGGCCACAAAAGGTTTTCCGTTGGCCTTAGTTGAAAGGCTGTTGCGCCTCCTACCCACACCGAAGGGCATCTTGTGTCGTCATATAACACAAACAGGGCATGAGAAAATGCCACAAACCCGTGAGGTGGGCGTGGCCTTCACAGTTGTTTTTGCGAGTCGAAAGGAAAAATAATCGAGTTTGACATTCTATAGGCACACAATTTTGACACTTTGGATTTGCCCTGAAACACGTTTTTGTTCAGCCTCAAAATAGTGGCTTCAAAATGAAGTACATGTCGCTGCGTTGGCATATTGCTGTCCGTTTCTTATGTGCGTCGTTTGAACAAACTGATTAAAAAAATGATCAGAGAATGTTTACTTTTAAAAGGAGTGTAGTTACTCGCCATGCAGGACTTCTGCCTGATGTGCCGAATGAATTTCTATTTAAGTTTATTGAAGAACGAGTATTGTAGAGCATGATGCACTTTGGCATAAATAAACAAACACATATACATAATCAGTGTTGATTTAATTAGCAATTATCAGACTTGAAATTGCAAGCAAGCAACAAATAAATAAATAAATATATTGGAGCCATTTTAGAATGGTCGCTGTAGCGCCTGTTATGGGCAGAGGCATGTACAAAGTTTGTTTTCATCTCTATGTAAATGCTTCAGTGCTTTTCAGGTGTTTCTTCACCCTTCTGCCTGACAGAAAAAGTGGAATATATAGAAGAAAAACTGTACATACAAATGAGACAGGGACGACGGTGAGCAAGAAGAACACAAGACCCTGGCAGAGGAGTAAAAGAGGAGAGCGTGATGGGGGAGAAAAAAAGAAAACATGACAAAGCCAAATCTTGCAAACACAAAAATGAGACAGACAAAAAATCTGGAGAGCTGTTCAATTGAAAGAATGGAAGCAGGGTGAGGAAATCTGTCGGGAAAGACACAAGTAAAAAAAAAAAAGAAAAAGAAAGGGAGCATGGGAAAATAATGCATTGAGGGGCTGAGTGAAAAAAAGATGGCGCGTTTGATCGGCTTTACGCTGCGCTTGCGTGATGAAAACTTGAATGACCACCTGCTGTGAACCACTCTTTCAGGATGCGTCCCCACTCGAACAGAGACACATGAAAACAGATTGTCAGACAAACAAAACCTCGAAGGAAAAAAAAAAAAAAGAACTGAACTTTCCTCTTATTGTCTGCCGAGCACACATTCACAGGCAGAAATCAAATCCCATCTTCCAACTACCATCCTCCCTTCTGCATGTTTCCCACCCTTTCACCTTCTCTCAACCTACTCTCACACTTGTTTTCCTCATCTTGGTTGCTGTTCACACTAAACGCAAGGTGACAGTCCATAGCCTGAGAGGCATAGATCAACACATAATGGGAGGAAAGGCGACAGGAAGACTTGAGGGTGAGCAGACAATTCTCTCGGCATGAGGAGACGCAATGTGATACATGCCCAAAAGTGTTTTTGGGCACCAGCAACATGTTCTCACGTCGAAAATTGTGCAAAAAAAGATAAAATCTAGCTCCACCACTGGTTTTATTTCATATGGAACAAGTCTCAACATTTTTCTAAGATTTTAACGACAATTTGACTACAATTATGGTTTGCTCATGTTTTCATTCAGAACAAAATGAACGGATCCGTGTGTGAGACATATAGATGAGAAAACAGATAGTCAGCTTAAATGATAACATTCAATCATGTTTTAAAAATGACAAACAGCATGTGAACACCACAAGGAAAAAAAAGAAGATTTATGTAGTTCTCCGAATTGGCCACATAGATGAGCTCAATTAATTCATTTCTGACTGTGGGGAACTATTGAGCTAATATGGTCTGGCTGGCTGCCTTAATTCCAAAGTTATTGGTCAGGGTTGAGTAGTTGTGTCAAGTATGTATTTGTCAAAGTCAGGAAAAGATTCTTCATGGCCTTAGCTCTGCTGCATCAGGGAAGCATATTTTAAAAGGGTTTTGGATCGAATCAACCAAGGACAACAATTGTGGAGTTGGACGCCGGTGAAAGCCGTTTCCTAATTTATTACCTGCATAGAGTTCATCGGTAAAGGTTGCTATGGAAAAGTGTCCGAATGCCAATGTTGACACTGGCAATCAAGATCCTACATGCTGCCATTTAACCTGTCACGTTTGTGATTTAACACAAAGCGCAAGCCTGTCGGGGTGAAATTATGTGACTCTGGCAAAGCTTTTCCAGCCGGCGAAAGACTTGGCCATTGGATTAAAGAACTTCAAAAGGAAAAAAAAAAGTCCTTGGCCTACCCTTTCCCAAGGCTTAGCATGTTTGGTTCAATTACGGGCTACTACATCCTGGGATTGACCTACATCACAGCCACAAACCTCCTCAATGTCAACCCCTGTACCGTATTTTCCGCACTGTAAGGCACACCTAAAACATTCAATTTTCTCAAAATCCGACAGTGCGCCTTATAAACCATATATACGGATTAATATTCTGAATTCTTGGACGAAGTATTTTAATTGTTCTGTAAAACGCTTTTTTACAACTGCAGCGGTTCTGAACGTGACGTACGAATAATTGGAATGTATTGTATTGTATTGTATTGTATTCCCTTTAGAATAGCTCCATCTAGTGGATGTATAACGCAGCCAAAAACACAATTGTAACTTCTATTGTATGCGCCTTATAATGCGGGGCGCCCTTTGTATGAAAACAGTTTGAAAATAGGCCATTCATTGAAGGTGCTCCTGATACTCCGAAGCTCCTTATAGTGCGGAAAATACGGTATATAGTATAGAATGTTAATGGATGTAATCGTGAAGAAATATTTTTTGTTTTCAACCTAACCTAATCTGGCTAACTAACAAACAAACACATTTATGTCAAAGTTAACTGTTTGGCTTACATCAATTCAGTTGTGCAACCTACTAAGATATGAAACACAATGAGATCAAAACTAAGCTTTTAATTAGCAATGTCCGTGGCTGATTAAAAGGGAAACCCAAAGCAGTCATCAATGAGTAGAATGCTGCCCCCTGCCAATGTTTAGCGATTCTAATGTTGATGAGCACATAGCCAAATGTTATCATGACGATTCATGCATGAGTCACTGAATAATTAAGGCCCAAACAACAAAAAAACAAAAAAAAAAAAAAGGATTCTAAGTGGCAACGGCTCTGACAATGGTAACAGAACACAAAAATCTCGAGAAATAGTGACATCTATTTCACTATAGTGCATCGGCCCACGTTTATGATAGACTAGGATGCATGTGAAATTAGATCGCCTTTGTGCCAAAGGTAATATACTGTATAATCATCTATTTGCCTATAGTTGACTGTGGAACACTTAAAATAGCGTGATACGGCCACTTTAAAAACTGCTGGCACTCATTAAGTACCTGAAGGTCTCTGACACTTAACGGAAACGTGAGAAACTGAGCTTGAGCATTTTGGAGACTCTCGCAACGTATTAACTCAAGCAAAAGGTTGATGGAAAAGGTCAAACTTGCCTGATAAGAGTATTGATATGGGACCATGCAACACATGGAATATTAAATGACAGACTTGAAGGACGCATTAAATTAGAGACGGATGAGGGAGGGCTGGAAAAAAAAAAAGGAATGTGGGGATTTTTTTTTTTTAGAGTGATGTGCTGTCACACGCTGAAAAGCGGATGATGTTCCTTTGATGCGGAAAACTCAAGGCCTGCTTGACACTCTTACAAACAGAAATCGGTGTTTGGGGGATTTTCAAGCGGACAAGGCATTTATTTTAATGCCACCTATTTAAGGGGGCATTTTAAAGCCGTTCGCTATAAAGTCCCTCCATTCATTATCTGAACTCCGTTATCCTCACGAGGGGCATGCCGGTGCCTATTCCAAGCCTACTTCGGGCAGTTGGCGGGCTACACCCTGAAGTGATTGTCAGCCAATCGCAGGGCACACCGAAACAAACAACCAATCTCACTCACAATCGCACCACCAAGGGAAACATGCAAACTCCACAGAGGAAGGCCAGACCCGGAGTCGAATCCAAGACCTCGGCACGCTGAAACGGACGTGCTCAACAGCCTTCATGGAAATCTTTTTATTATTATTATTTTTCCCCCCCGCTTTGTTTACTCTACTATGGCCAAGTTGGCATTGAAATTGTAAATCTGTTTTCAAATGCATTAACTGGATAAATAAGAGCAAACTAAATACACAAATAAGAGCAGCAGGTTGAATGTGGTGGTGTCAATCTAATTAATCAGTTCAGAAAAAAAAACTGTCCAACTTAAATGGCTTCGATTCACCTTTTCCGAGCAACAGAAATCATATCAAACCAAAAGGTGAAAGGAATGTCTTTTGAGAACGGCACTGCACTCATTCCAAAACTGAACACTAAATCAATTCCGAGCATAACAAACAAATCTACATGTGAAAACTTGTTTAATGATGTGAGGAAGAAGTAATCACTTGATGTCAGGGACATTTTTTTTTTTTTATGTAAACAAACAAATTTCACGAACCATCACTTACAACGACAATACTGACTTTCTTATGCAAGTCAACTCCCGCATTGTCTACTTGAGGCCATGAGATTTTTGTATTGCTCATTACGTGGAGATGATAGCAGAAAACAAAAATATTGCAGAGTCATTTTCAAGGTGTCTGAACCCTAATTGCATTTTTAATAAAATTCTTGGCAGGCGTGCATAAGTGCATGCCTGCGTCTTTAGGTGCACAAATTACATCCGGAATGTTATTTATGTGTGCTGCAATATGCAAACAAACATTCACGCACACACACACACACTCGCACATACACACAGTTGAGGACCCCATCTGGTAAACTCTAAAACATGTTGATATTGAAGCTTCTAATGGCTGTCATTAATCACATGATAGTAAATCACTTTAGAGACGGATGGGGGTGGGCAGTAGGAGAGAGAAATAAAATGGAAAATATGATGAAGGACAAATGTAATGGAGAGTGAAAATGTATCTAACAAAGAGGCAACCAGACAGCAGCACATTTCACTGTGGATGCTGAACGTTAATAGAGTGCTCGTAGCTTCACGAATCTCTCATTGTCGACGTGTCCTGGCAGAATTCGGTGCTAAAACACTCGAATCGCATGGACAAAACAAACAGAAGACAATATATTTTGTTTTTCGAACTGAAAGTTGATGGAGGAGTCAAATTTAAACACAAATCCATCGGCTTCTTGAATACTTCAAAAAAGTTGGCTGCTGAAAGTTGGAACACCAACAGATAATCGATTTCCACGGCCAACTCGGCTTTTGCTAAGCACAACTCCCAAAAAATACTGTTGCTCATATATTCAGACTATCGTGACAGACAGATACCAAAAGGTTTAGGGGCAACACTAGTTTAGACTGGACAGAATTAACTTAACCACAACGGAAGAGAATTGACTGTCTTTTGCGTCTCTCCCTGTTGTGGTTGTCTGTTTGTGAGACGAGGCGAAGTAGAGCTGCCATATCATTAGTCGCGCGGGCGAGGAAACGCGTGCCATCTAGAAATACACAACATGCTGGATGAACAACAAAATGACCTTGAATGAGACCCAAGCGGAAAGGAAAGCCCACGTCAGCGTGCCGTGCTACCCTCACGACTACTAGCTTCCGTGTAGTTTGTTTCTGTGTGTTTGCGAGTACATCCCATAACCGCTGCGTGAAGGCGAAATGACTGGTTCGGATAATGTCAGGGGAAATTCCCAGGCCAGATTATACATAGATGAATTTTCATGTGGCTTCAGCGGTAGTCGGATGTTACTATACATTTATCTTTGCTTGTACCAAAGTACACACACAAGTGCGCATGACCACATTGATAACTATCTCGAATTAGAACACTGAAGGGCGCAGCAAATTATATCGTTTCTGTTCTGTGTGTCATTGGAAGCTGGTTTTGGATAAAATGTGAAATACGTCGGACCTCTAGTTTGAAAAGGGAAATCGATAAGGTAAACACTCGTGACGATCAACAGCCCCTTCTTAACGCAATGTCGGATTGGGATTCATGCGTGCATGCGTGCGGTGAGCAGGGAATAGTGCGCTACATACAGTACGTTAACTGCAAGTAAGGATTAATTGCAGACACCTGCTTTACATTTCACCATTAGCATTTTAAGCATTTCGCGCGGAATGATTTATAATGCGTGCTGGGGGGGGCTAGAAAGTGCAGGTAGGAAAACGATCCAAGACAAAAGCAAGGCCAGGTGCAGTGAAGAATAAATGGCAGTGAAGAGGAACGTGAAGGATTTTTCCAAGAGATGCTTTCACCGTTCATTAAGAAAAGATGGTCTGGAGACCATGCGCCTGCTTTAACACGGACTCGCAAAGACTTTATAATGCACAGAATGACATGATTGCTTGAAAAGAAATAGAAGGAGGTGCAAGCTTTGATTTGTGCTGCAAGTTAGCAGGCCTCAATCGGGCTTTGAATAGCGGCACAGGAGCACCGGCGGCAACTATAGTCAAGAGAGGACAGGATGAAAGCATCATTGAAAACATTTATGTCACTCATGGGGTGCGACCGTGGATGGCAGTCAAATTTAAGATTTCTTCTTTCAAGTCTGCTGTTGGCAGCTAAAAGTCCGTAAGTGCCGACAAAAGTCATCATTACATGTGTCAAGCAATGATCTGTACAATCGAATGAGGGCCGATTGAAAAGCTTTACCAAACATTTTGTTTTGTATATTTGACAAAATTATGTCTCCAAAAATGAAACTTTTTGGTATGTGGGGGTAAAAGCAGACGTGGGAATAAAATAGGCAAGTTTAATGTAAATCTGAGCAAAATTGATATCGTTAAAATGATTTAAAGCGCTCTTACGAGACAAATGCAAAGATTCGAGAAAATCCGTTTTCAAAATCTGGAATGCTTAAAATTACATCCCCTTCGTTCCCGTAAATTGAACTTGTAGTAACCGACATATGATTAGCATTTTTGGACTGAATACACTTTTGGGATTCTTTCGACGTACATTTTATGGACTAAACGCACGGCGGCTCATGACATATTTCCGGTGGAAAGATTTGGAGCCGTACGAACTTTCGGTTTCTGTTTATTCTAAGCTATGGGACGCCATCTGGAGGGAAAAAAAAAATCTTTGAAATGATAGCATGGCTCTTAAAGCCAGTGCTTCTCAATGTGGAATTGTGAACCGAGGGAGTAATTTCGCAATGATTTTTTTTTTCTCTTGGCAGGTTTTTGCTCGACCAGAGCACTACCAGTTTTTATGATGTCCTCCCTGTCCACAAATTCTGGTTGAGTCTCTGACATCACAAATATTGTGATCAAAGGATACAAGTCAGAGAGTGGCAGTAGCAAGCCTGTAGTTCGTTCATTTTATGAGACTGCTGCCGGACCATTTTTTTTACAAGCAACTCTTACTTATTCTTTGGCTTTTGACTCAGCATGAGATTTGATCTTGAGTTTCCACTTTCTACCATCACCGCTATTAATTTATTGTTTTATTCTTGTATGAATAATTTTTCCCCCTTGGACAGCATTTTGTATGCCGCGGTGGTTGTTTTCAAGTACCGGTACAGTCGAGTTGAGCTGAGAGTTGAGTTCCCAAGACTGGGTGGAACTCACAGGAGCAAGGTGCATGTGACGTTACACTCCTCTTTGGCCAAGCTCGAGTTTGTGTCTCGAAGAGACATTGTTCACACCGAACCAAAATAGCCATTTAGCGAAAGATCAAAGGAGTAATGACACCCCTCCAGCACATTACCCCGGCGCCTCCCGCCTATGACACCAGAAATGTAATCGAATAATTTATGTTTCATTTACCCATGAGGCCATTAATCCCACTTTAATGGCTCAGCTTTGCATCTGAATGCCCTTCCAAACGCTTGTAATACCTTTCACCTCTAAGGACATGCGGGTAAGTAATGTGCTATGAAAGCCTGATTCACCAGTGTGTTTCCAAAAGCTGTAGACATTGTCCTTGACATTCCTATTTCCTGCATTATCAATTTTATAATAAGCACCCGGAAAGACTCCTATATCCAACGGATTTCAAAAGATATGATAAATTGTTGTCAGGTAGGTGCGGCCTATGAATAATTCATTTTTTTTTTAAACTGCAGTGGACAGCAGACATTGTCTCCCAGGAAATGGATCCCGAGCCTGGAAACAAGTTAGAGCATTGGAATTGAAATCTATAATGACACGAGCGACGAGATCTAATAAGCTTCTCTGATACATTTTCTAAAAGGGTATTTGATGCTCGAGGTGTTTGACAATAGCTGGTCATTAACCTGGAGGTCACCGAATCTAGACAGTGAGGACAAATGTCAGGTTGTAATCTCAAATGACTAAAGTGATGAGACGGATACCTTATAACGCCGCGGCATTTATTTCACAAGTTTATGGATTACCAATTCAGGAAGGACTATTCTCTCTTTAAAAATGTGTTGTCTGTCAAAAGTGCAGAACCTCCGCTTTGGTCCAATAATAGTTTTTGAGAGTACCGTTTGGACATACAGTGGACCCACGGAACTAGAAGCTGAGAGTCAAACCGGAACCCAGAACGTGAACCATGACCTAAATAAAAACTCAGATTAGCTACAAGCAGAGTTTGAATGGAAACAAAAAAATGCAGTTTTCGTTCCACCGTTGATATGTAACACACGTACAGAAAGAACGGTTCAAATCTGTTCACTATAGTCCTCAATCTCGCTTTGCTTTACTTAGGTTTGAAAGTCAAAGTAAAAATTAAAAATAAATCACAGTCCAAGGTGGGATTCTTTGAAGAAAAATTGCCACAGTGTTGAATTGTTTTTTGTTGTTTTTTTTTGGTGAGATTTTATTTTGGGGGGGTGCGGGGGGGTTCACAAAGAAATTGTAAGAATTATTCACATCACATTTTTGCGACACAGCAGTTCTGTGAAAATGTTACTTCAAATAAATCCACCCATCCATCCATTTTCCGATCCACTTTATCCTCACAAGGGTCTCGGGGGGTTCTGGAGCCCAGTCGTCTTCGGGCAGTAGGCGGGGGACACCCTGAACCGGTTGCCAGCCAATCGCAGGGCACACACAGACGAACAACTATCCATGCTTACACTCACACCGAGGGACAATTTAGAGTGTTCAATCAGTCTGCCATGCATGTTTTTGGAATGTGGGTGTAACCGGAGTACCCAGAGAAAACCCACACAGACACAGGGAGCACATGCAAACTCCACACAGGGAGGCCGGAGCTGGAATTGAACCCGGTACCTCTGCACTGTGAGCTCGACGCGCTAACCACTGGACCACCAGGCCGCCCTAATAAATCCCAAACATTATTTTTCATTTGTTGATTTGAGCATGACTGCTTATGCATTCAATTGTAGGTTGACGTACTGCACACTCTTATAACATGAAATGTTTATTTTAATTGAACCCGGTACCTCTGCACTGTGAGCTCGACGCGCTAACCACTGGACCACCAGGCCGCCCTAATAAATCCCAAACATTATTTTTCATTTGTTGATTTGAGCATGACTGCTTATGCATTCAATTGTAGGTTGACATACTGCACACTCTTATAACATGAAATGTTTATTTTCAAAGGTGGACCTTTTTTTTTTTTGCCAGGACTCTTCTGTTTGTGTGACTGTGAGATGGGACGTCTCCCTGATATAGTTATTTATCTAATTGCCGAATGCATAAATAATTCGCATTCCTTACTCCCCGATGGCCATCATTAAGGGAGGAGGGGAAACACCCCCAGCTCTATGTGCGGTTGTGCAGATACGCTAATGCTTCTCGATGTTTTCGCTGCACTCTCACACTGATCTCTGTGAGAGTTTGCACTTGTGCCAATACACCGGAAACGTGTGTTAGTATGTCTAAGCTCATCAGAGTCAAACCTCAATGCATTTATAGACCTGTCGTGCATTTGTGTGCGCTCTCGAAGCCTCTCCTGACGATCAAGATAAGTACACATCATTTACGGGAAAGAGAAAAGACTGTTTGGTTTGGTGTATATTTCTACATCTATTTGGTCCTATTAAAGCCAAGTGACTGTCCGGGCATACATTTTGTCCAGTTCAGGGTCACAACATGACCTGGAATCTACAGAATTTCAGCTGACCAATGAGTGAAAAGGCTGACTACACCCTGGACTGGTTGGCAATCGATCGCAGGGTAATTGTGCGGAGTGCATTAAGTGGGAATCCATCCTCTGCCAGTTACATGGAAGTCAGCAATGTCAACCACCGCGCTACCAGCGGCTGCCAATTACATTTTTTATTTTCCAGAAGAATGAACGACCCCAAAACATCAATCATAAGACAATTGGTGACTTACATAAAATAAATAACGTACAGCGCCATCAACGGTCAATGTGCAGAACTTTTTGTATACATCCATCCATCCATTTTACGATTAATTTTATCCTCTCAAAAGTCACGGTTGCCAGCCAATCGCAGGGCACAAACAGACGAAAAAGCTTTAGCGCTCGCACTCACACCTGGGGACAATTTAGAGTGTTCCATTAACTTGCCATGCATGTTTTTTTTGGAATGTGGGAGGAAACCGGAATACCGGGAAAAAATCCACGCAGACCCGGGGAGAACATGCAAACTCCACACATGGAGGCCGGAGCCAGAATCAAACCCTGCACCTCTGCACTGTGAGGTCGATGGGTTAACCACTGGCCCACCGGGCTGCATTGTACACAGTCCTGCAAGCGTTTTTTTTTTTTTCTTTAAACTTTACAGAATAGACTGGTTGTGCTTCTATTTAAAAAAAAAAAAAGTCATTGGTAGTGCCACATCAGATGCTCGCAGTTATCCAAGACCTAAAGTCTCAATGACAGGGAGCGTCGTGCTCAATTTACACTGGCCAGCTACAACATTATGAGCAGGTGCACAACAAAATGTTGCTTTTGCAAACGGTAACTGCTTTACTTTTATTGACAGCCAATGCGATACAACTGTACTGCATCCTAGAGTGTTTGTGTTATAATAGCTTCAGATCGAGCCAGTTAATAGGATGGAATAAATGTAAATGACTTTTTCAGGTTGGGCTACGTATATACTTTCTCAGACAAATCAAAATTTTGAAATGAGCTCAAATTTGTTCCAAAACATTACTTACTTGCGAAAGGCTGTGATAATGGGCTCCACGACCAATGCAATGGCGTTATTGAGAATTCCCTCTTCTTTGTTTTTCACTGAGTCATGTAAAATACAGTACCAGTGGGAAAAGTTGCCCACTACAAAAGTTAAGGTTAATTATATCCTAATAAGCATCACAACACTTATTGAAAAGACTATGGGGGGCAAAAATAAGATTCCCCCCCCCCTTTTTTATGTCACGATTAAGCCAACTAATATGTGCAATACACAAGATGATTAGAATAAAGGAAAAAAAAAAGGAGGAGCGGAAATATTAAAGATTGAAGAGGAAATCCATTGGGACAGAGACGAAGCTAATTTGTATGCCAAACCTAATCTACAATTATTGGTCACTAATTTATATTTGCAGACGCATACATAGAAATTGTGGGAATCTTGTGCCATTATATGTACGCGCTCCCAGCATCATGGAGAGATGGCATGGAGAGTGTCACAATTAACTTTTCTTTTCGGAGTGGCGCCAGCTTTTGAAGTTTTCATTTTGAAGCAGGCGGTGAGAAATTGGCCAGGTTCATTAATTATAAAACGTGTGAACGTACGTGGGCTCTGAAATGAAATATGTTTTATTCACTTTCACTGACAAGATGTTCAGGAAGTCTCCTATCAAAACACTTCAGGGATATTGAGCCCAATATGAGAAATGCTGTCACAAAGAAGGAAAAGCGAGGTAATGATACAAGCGCGTACGTGTGGAAATTGGCTCAAAGGGAACATAGCAGAAGACTGATGGAAGGCGGAAAAAAAAGGGAAGAAATTAAATGCTTTTTATGAATGAGAAATGCGAGTTAGCACGTGGGTGCAGGCAGAGGTGCGGCGTCTCAGTCAACTGTTGATTTCCTCTTCCTCTCTGATGAATGCATTTTCTCCTTCAGAGATACTGAAAGAGGCCTGGAATTTTGTTTCATTCAACTTTTCAAACTGAACGCTTGCCCACGTACATTATGAGCATTGACCAAAACCTGGTCAAACACACCTCTGCGTAAATTCACGGCAGTCACAAAAGTAGAGCCCTACGACTATGTTTCTCTTTTTTTTTTGGGGGGGGGGGGTGAATTGTGATACTGTTGCCATACATGTTGTGATGTCAAAAGTCATATTGTGAGAGAGCTCCAGGTGACTTATGAGTTCAGTGAGCTTCGTCATATTTAAATGACATGTAGGGGTGTAATAAGCAGAAAATAAAATGGGAAATGATTTATGAATAAATACCAGAAATTCTTATGGAAGCAGACTCGTGTTGAAAGAAATACCATTTCAACTGTACTCCTGTAAAGTTGTAAATACTAATACTGAAATTCCTACTATTTACGAAGCTTCCCTATAAGCCACTTCACGTTTTGTTGTGTTTGATTAACTCATTCACTCCCAAAGACGTTTTTAAACGTCTTTTCAGACTTGGTCTCGAATTGGCTACTGAATGAGTTAACATTTGTTGACTTTTATTTTGAAACTACGCTCACAGCACATTTCTGTGTCCTGGTTTTGCTTTGGCAGTGTCTATCGATCAATTTTCCCAAATTAGATTTGAGACAGACAGGAAGCCATCTTATTTTACAGACCCTCTAGGAGTTGATTGATGGATGTGTCACGGCAATGTGGTCAAGGACTTTGGAATCAGTGGGAACAAAATGAAAATGATATCTTCAGTTAATTTGAATGCGATCCATGTGCATGGGTGTTAATGTCTCAAACACTCGACTCAGCAGTCACTTTGAGGTGACAAGCTTCACACTGCGGGTAGATCGGTGGCAGGCTTTTGCACAACAAAAGTGCTTATATACCACTCTATCGTTTCCAACAAGTCGATTTACATTTGCATCATTCATTTTACACTTGCGCTTGATTATGTAAATAACCATTGCTCTCTCGTGTCACCTCTCAGTGCTTTTTCTTTTTTAAAAGAACTAAAATCCCAATTAATTCTCAGTGCTCATTTTGAACTGTGTCAGAATGCTGCCAGAAACACTTCAAATAAATGATCCGTTTTAGTTATCGACTTGTCTCTTACCATTGCGCTCTCATCAAACGTACGAGTCGATCGCAGTGTTGTGACACTCCAAAGATTTTACCAACTGTGCCATGCTGTCTGATTAGAAATTGGTGACATTTGCACTTTCAAAGTACTTTCAAACTAACGGGGTTTTTTTTTCCGGGTACGCAAGAAGAGCAGGTGCACATCGTGACTTGATGGGGGGGAAAAAAAGTGCTTGAATGCTTGCGCAGAAGCAAACATGAAAAAGAATCCTGAATTTGCTCAGGGAAGACATGCAGAATAAGATTAAGTCGAGTGACGCTAATGATGGCAAGAGGGAAACAGCATCATACAAATCTACCCTAAAGCTTCAAATATGCCCCACACCCCCCCAAAAAAAGAAATTGTTTCCAGTATGATATCTTCTGCAGTGTAGAAATCAGCTAATGATACTTCAGTGAATGTTTTATTTAAGTATATCGGAATAAAAAAAGTATATAGTGCATATCTATCGATCTACGGGGTGTGGTGTTGATGTTTGCACTGAGGATTGAGAGGAAGAAATTTCATCTATGCTGCATGTCATACATAAAGCATATTTGACAATAAAGATGACCTTGACGCATCTCTCCACAAAGGCCAATTTGATACAGTTTTCGATAGGTAGGGTGCAAAACCATTTATAGACAGTTTGATTTGAAACCGGAACGATCCATCCGATTCCGTACAACTCATTGGGTGAATCAATAAGTTCAGTTTGAGAGGGTATTAAGCAAGGACTGTTTTTTGTTGTCATTTTATATACCGGTACATTTGAATAACCTTACTAGTACTGAAATATATATCTTTCCAATAAAACACGTATTTGATGCACACCTCGATATATTTCAAAGCAGAACGATTTGGTTCGAATCAATTCAGTTCACCTTCAAATAAAAACAGATTTTCTGGGACACTACTTTCTGGTTTGTATATACATATATATATATATATATATATATATATATATATATATATATATAATATGTGTGTGTGTGTGTGTGCGTGTGTGGATCTGCACAAGCATATGCGCAGGCCTGCACGAAAAGACCACTGCTACCACTACTGTCCCCACACAAACACACAACCCGCATTCTTGTCCTGCCAAAACCAACATCTCTTTGTTTTTCCACAATAAGCACTGTTCATTTGGACACGGGAGCCGTGTTTGTGTGGGACTCCTTTCATCTGCCCGACGCAACATGTGTGTGTCCATGTGTGTGACTGCGGATACGTGCGGGACAGCACGTTTGTTTGTGTGATTACCCAGGAGTCGGCGTTTATTTATCCTGCACCCAAGTGAAGTTTTGACTTCCCTCTTCTTCGGGTTTGTCTTTCACATGAAACATTCCAATTGTAAATTTCAGTCTGTTTTTATTGTGAATACAGTCACAGGGCGGCCACAACTATTGGCTCAATTAAAAAAAATAGCTTCATGAGACCTTGAAATGCATAATTAAACTGCAGATGTCTTTATGGACTTCCTTCTCTACCTCTTTGTCGCTCTCTTGCTGCCATGACCACTTTCCCTTCCTGTCTGTTCCCCTGCTGTTCCGTGAGTGCTCCCATCCTTCGGGAACATCCCATTTAGCCACAGTCCAGACTCACAGCTGCCCTGTCCCCAGAGAGTGCACCACGGTGTAATTGAGACTTCTCCGAGTGGACAGAATTGCTGGAGCTACTAGGCTGCTACAGAAAGATATCCTTTATTCATCAGAGGCGCTGTTGGAGTGGGCGTGCGGCAATTGGAATGTTTTTGGTTGGACTCTCAAGTATCCTCGAGGAAGATGCTGAGCCCCAAATGATGCATCATCACTGTGGAACTAATAGGGAATAATACGGAAGTCAAAATGGGCAGTCACAGAAAACCGAATTATTGCATCTCACCAAGCATCCTCAAACTATTTAAGCTTGATAGATTATTGACTTTGAGCATGCTTGGAATACTAAAATGCCACTGACCAGTGACTGCAGAAATCCAAACCTCATTTTAAACATGAGCAGTAAAACATCCCCTCAGCTAAACATATTTTGTTTCACCGCCGTGGCTCTGTTCCAGTGCACTTGAGAGCCCTGATCTCAACCCCATCTTAACCTTTTTGAGATGAACCACAGAAGCCGCACATAATAATGCACAAGACGAGTGAAAGGAGAATGCAACTTCAAATGACGAATGATTTAAAATCCAATATTAGGTCGAATTTACAGACGATCCTAACCTATATCGTAAGAGCGCAAGTATTGTTCGACAGCTGTATGGCTCGCCGAAGTTGGCAGCTTGCTGGCCCCAAACGGGCCACGTCACGAACGTTTGGCATCCCGTCGGAAGGAGTAGAGAGACAGTTTACGGATGGAGCATGTGCCGCATCCGGCACTTCGGATATCAAAATTGGATTGTCAGTCAGAGACAATCTCCACTCCTAAGAAACAAAACATAAAAACAAGAAATGACCTGAATTGAATGCTAACTTCTCGTTTTATTTCGAAGCGTGAAATCACGTTAGGAGCTAGTCCATTACGCACAAACGCACACACCCGGTCAGGAATATGCAGAAGCAAATGTGGTGATGATGCACACAAATGAACATGCTTCAATGGACAACATGCATGTTAAGGTCCATACGCACAAAGAGCAATTGTTTTCTCTCTTGGACAAAAATTGCAATTATTTCTGCTCGTCTTTTTTTTTTTGGTTTCATTTTATTTCAGGCTTTCTCTTATTATTGTGTCGTCAAAGCAAGAACCACCGCTCGTTCATTCATTTATGATCCCTGACAGAAGATGTTTAATGAGATCAAAGGCTGATGGTCCATACCGGCACCTTGACAACTCAAATATTCACTTTCACTTTTTACAATTGTAAAGCATCAAAGAAAGAAGCACATTCCTTTTTTTATATACGATCAAATAAATGGCAAAGAATGGCCAAGTTGAACTGATTTGAAGTTGAACTGATTTTATTTCTTTTCTTTTTTGTTTTAACAGACTGATTACTAAGACTAAGGCATTCTGAACTCAGAGCATTTGATAACGCTGCACGAAATGAATCGTATAGCCGTTAATAGCTACGATAAGAACCTTCCATGGTTAGGTCAAAACCAAGAAGTGGAGTTTCTGTCCTACCCGAAACCCGAATTTTTGCCTGTGTGTGTTTAGATCGAGTTGTAAACTTGCAGTGGGGACATAAAACTCAAGCGTTCCGTTTTGAGAAAACATTCAACAGAATGGATGTGACAAGGTTAGCTTAATTGCTGAGTGGGAGTGGTTGTCTCTTTTCCTTTGTCATTTGCTATGTTTTTCTACTCACACATACACACACACACACACACACACACACACACACACACACACATGCACGCACACACACACACACACACACACACAAAGACCGAGCCTCTACCTTGAGTATATTTGGCACAAAAATCAAAAAGCATACCAAATTAAGTGATGACTCATTGCTAAGCACATTTAAAAAGGTCATCAAAATAGAGAAAGTGAACCAATTTGCCTTATTCCAGATGTGTAGTATTCCGAGTTCAACCCAAAATTGTGAGAAATGCTGCACATAAATAAATAAATAAACAGAAGACAGGAAAGGTACAAGACAGTTTTGATGGACCAAAGCGATGGGGGATGCGGCGAGTAATTACTTAAAAAAACCTCTCCGAATAGTCAAATGTCAACATTTTTTGCATCAACATATTCAACAAAACGCAACTCGTAATGTATTTTTGTTTGAAAGGGATATTACGAGCAATACGTGTCACTTATGCCTGCGCCATTTCTTGCTTGTCCTCTGCTTCCTCAGCTGAGCTCTACTTTCGCCGAATTTTATTTATTCATTCTCATTCTCTGAAATTGAACCTTCATCTGTACTTAGCGACCTGGATCCAAACAATTACGAACAGGAAACCCCAATTGAAGTGTTTTTAAACTCGGAATGTTCGATAACAGCGTAAAGCCACACACAGCAAAAGGAGGAACACATTTCATTAAAAAAAGGTTCCAAATTGAAACGGTAATTGAAAACAGACAAAAGGGATGGTGGAGGATGATGAGAAGAAGGGGGACTACAGCGACCGAGATGAAAGTAAAGAGGTCGTGGGTTCAATTCCAGCTCTGATATTCCTGTGTGGAGTTTACATGTTCTCCCGGTGCCTGCGTGGGTTTTCTCCGGGTACTCCTGTTTCCTCCCACATTCCAAAAACACGTATAGCAGGCTGATTGAACACTCTAAATTGTCCCTAGGTGTGAGTGTGAGCGCAGACTGTTCGTCTCTGTGTGCGCT
>CAAKHF010010698.1:0-18757 GCA_901007745.1 Hippocampus kuda | reverse complement strand
ACAGTTGAGGGGGGGTATGAGCCCCTGACACCAGTTTCACCGATCAGTACCAAACTGAGGAGACATGGCTGGCAAAACAGGACAAAACAAAAATGTCTCAAAGAACAATGCCCAAAACTGAACAGGAAGGTGAAGCCAATTCAGCAGTATTTCAGTGCTTGTACTTTGACAAACCCGTACAAAAGAATTCACCCAAGCGAGCCTCACGAGGAAGCAAATATTCCTCATCAATGAAAAATTCAAAATGATCAAGATTTAATGCCTACACCAATAATTTGGGTGGAGCATGGTGTCAAAGTTTGATTGACATTTCAAGGACACGCAATTAAAAAGGAAATAAAATAAAATAAAAATAGCCCTCAACACCAATTTCCCTAATCAACACGAAATATATCGCTGCACGTGTCTATTTTAACCCTTTCAGGGATTCAGCTTACTACAGTGGACAGCTTGTCATTTTATCAGGTTACAGGGTGCATGAAAGGGTTAAAGGGTCATGTGGAAAAACTGTCACAAACCCAATTTTGATAGGATGTTGTCCATTGTAACTTGACGCAGCCAATTTTCAGGCAAATTCTGGGATTCGTACAATGACGAATTCCAAAGATGGAATTCGCCCAAATAAACCCCATTTGGAAGCAGGCACATTAGACAAATAGGCCATGGCTTTTAGTTTTGTCTCCAGCATTCCATATGGGTGGCGCATGCCATTTAAGTTGGACCATTGAGGTTTTTTTGTAAAGTTAAAAAAAAAAAAAAAAAAAAAATCGCTGCTGACATCAGTACACAGAGAAACGCAAAATTTGATGGACATGTCTGTCATAGAACAGGACAGACTCAAAAGAATTCAACAGGAAGTCTGCTATTCTGTCTTTAAGCAGCCATTTGGGGTAAATTCCAGGGAATCTATTTTTCACGACAACAGCCTCTTTGTGAACCGTCCGCCTTCTAGTTGTACACGTCTTCGCTGTATTTTTTTTAAGTATCCGTCCAACATATTGGACCACTTTGCAGCAGTCTTATGTTCACTGACTTTTAAAAGTAAAAGTGATATTGTCTACAAGCGCTCTTTCATCCTGCTTCCTGTAGGGAAAAGTTGTGAAACTGTACCCCCGGCCGGACCCCATGGTTCCTCCACCTTTACTACACGGGCGTGTGGTCAATGCGCTCAACCTCGTCTAAGCCTTGCAGTGACACCGGGTCGGGCCAGGGGTTAAATGGCGGCGCTGTCCCCTGCAAAGACCACAAACTGGCGCATTGTCCAATGGCCAGAGGGGGGTAGAGGGCAGGCTGTGAGGGGTGAGCCACGCTACCGGCGCTCCCTCAAGCCATCGCAGTCCTCAGTGTGACCTTTGGGAGTCGTCGATGCCACTTTTCATCTTTTGTGCTTCGTAATTTGGATGGGTCACTGAGACGGGTGGAAAGTTGACCGGCGTTTTTGAAAGCCTTGGTGGTCCGCGAAGCACCGCGGGCCGGCGACGTGGAAGGCCTTGTGAAAATAGATGAACGTTGTCTTAAGGCTCGCTACACCCTGTGCATCAGACATAACAAGATGGTAGCTCCGCATTCCTGGCCAGCTCGAGGGTCACTTAAGACGAGACTAAAAAGATATGGTGTCTTTTGCACCACCCGGTTTGTTTGTCGCTTGCTGCGCTGCTTGATTACCTGGTCAAACATGCTACAAAATGATCACTTAAAGGTTTCTGAGCACTAATAATTGCAAAAAAAGGCTTCCAAATGTTGTACTCCATGGCAACAAGGGGCGGCAAACTACCAGGAAGTAAAGGCTAGAATCTCAGTTAACTCAGGATAGAACATTGTAGCGACATTTTACTATCATTAAAATATCCCACATGCAGTGATTATTCTTGATATATTAAGGGGGAAGCGTCTATGATTCTTTCATGACATCTACAGTACCCAAAAAAGGGAAAGTTGGAGAAAAACTTGGCTGATTAAGACAAAACTGACGAATGGCTCCATTCTTGACGTTGTTGTCTTTGTCTTTCCGAAAATTACTCGAGATATAAAATGTAAGCATTCGTTTCCCACTTTACAGCAAGTCATCAAAATATTGCTGCAATGCTTCTCACCCGCACACAATCCCAAAAACTAAAATGTTTCCCAACTGAGTGTCGTCCATCTGTCTAGTATACTGTACATTACTTCAAACTTCAAATCTGGAAACAACGGCACACAATATCAAGGAGGTTTTCATCGAAAGACCTCTTCGAACTAAAATAGCGCCCTTACCGTGTCTTTTCAGGCACCTGCATTGACATCCAAATTACTTACCTGAGCTGCTCTGCGTGCTGCCGCTGTAAATCGCTCATCTGATGAAGTTGCGTCCGGATCAAGCTGAGAACACCCGAGCCAGAGTCGATCTGCCTAGCAACAGCCGAGTGCGTCCGGAGGATGTCTGCATCCGTCCCATCGATTGTCCTCAGACTGGAAACCTCTGCCTGTAGAGTGCATCTGACAACAAGAGGAAACTTGGCTGTCAGATAGAAGTCAAGACAGTTTCAAGTAATTAAATTTGGTAACATGTCCGATACTCTTAGAGTCCTTTTGGGATATGTTTTCTCGATAATGGTCATCTAGTAATTCTGCATTTGTAAATAAATAAATAAATAAAAAGCCTAACAAGTGTTGTTAGTTAAGTAGCAGGGTCTTGTGAGGGTAAGCGACCTGCTGAGTGGCAGAGTCTGTGAGTGAGGGGTGTTGAAATGGCGGCCCGAGGCTAAGGATGTCCGAGCAGAGGAATCCCAAATATCTGCCAGAGAAACAGACGTTTCCGAGCCATCCAAATGTGGGAATATGCGGGGCTGGAAACTCTGCGGGACGCTGGGGAACGTCAATAATAATAAAAGGGTTTTTTTTAAAAACACCCTTGGGCAACAAGGCTGTTGTTTTTTTAAACACGATGAACAACATAGATGTTCAAAATGGATTCTCAGAGCAACATGCGACAGGCTGCCAAACATGAAATGGGTTCAGGGCCTTTTTTTTTTTGTTGTGTGTGGATATTTCAGTCCCATGTTCACCAAAGATGAACCTTTCAGAAAACTTGATATATTTATAAAACAGCAACTCCTTCAGTTAGGATCCCCCCATCCATACATCCATCCATCCATTTTCCGAACCGCTTTTTCCTCACAAGGGCATGCTGGGGCCTATCCCAGCCGTCTTTGGGGAGTAGGCGGGGGACACCCTGAACCGCTTGCTAGCCAATCACAGGGCACACAGAGACGATCAACCATCCGCCCTCACACTCACACCTAGGGACAATTTGGAGTGTTCAATCAGCCTGCCATGCATGTTTTTGGAATGTGGGAGGAAAATGGAATACCCGGAGAAAACCCACGCAGGCACGGGGAGAACATGCAAATTCCACACAGGAAGGCCGGAGGTGGAATCGAACCCGGTACCTCTACAACGTGAGGTCAACACACTAACCACTCAGTCACCGGGATACTCAGTTATGATCTTTAAATCTTCAAAAGTTTTGGAAACACTTCTGACTGACTGATTAAAATCAGTGTGCCTAAACTTTTGAATCTTTTCTGCATACTACTCAGCTAATTCTGTCAACTTCAAATTTTCAAGGATTATTCCTTGCGTTCAAAAAAAAAAAAAAACATCAGTTTTTAACATCAGTGAACAAAATGGGGGTGGCACGGTGGTCAACTGGTTAGCACATTCAATTCCTGTGTGGCGTTTGCATGTTGAATTGGATTGGATTGGATACAACTTTATTGTCAAATGTGCTGCATGTGTAATTTCTCCACGTGCCTGTGTGGCTTTTCTCTGGGTACTCCAAATCAGAAAATGTATGCTCTCAGGGTGTGCACCAACATTGGTGGGAAGTTGAAGGTGGTGCATGGCTTAAAGACATTCAGAGAAAGTTGATTTATGTCCTACAATATTAAATTAAAACAAAAAATAAGTCATTTTCTAAGTTGGCACTTGTGGGTGGTCAGGCTTTTTTTTTTTTTTTTGCATTAAATATTCGCACGATTAAACATGATGCTTTAAATTGACTTTTTTTAAGGATGTGTGCATGGGATAGGCGGTGCGCCTCGAAGGCGGTGTTAACATTTTTGGTAAAGGCTGCTTTTAGTTCAACAACATTAAACACAGGACTTTTTTTTTTCAGAACTTCCTCGGTGCTGTTGATTGACAGCTTGATGTCGTCTGCCACGGTCTGACTGTGTTTTTGTCTCGCTGACACAGATCGGGATTCTGTTGCACGCCTGCGGGCATGATGTCTGGCACTCTTCAAACGTAGTACCAAATCTAAATAAATAAAACCCTGTCCGACCTCATATGAGCTCACTGAGCTGGGGAGTGCGCGACTCCCTGCAAAAAATCTCATCCTCATTATTTCTTGTTGTTTCGACATTGGAAAAAAAAAAACATTGAATAAATATAAAAAGGGATTTCCTTTCGTCAAGGGAAATTTGTGGTGAGGATCTGGGTAAAAATAAATAATTTAACAACTGATTACCATGCAATATTTGATTTGGATGAAGAAACAATTTGTTGAACTGATATTTTTGAGGACAAGTCAAGGGGAACCATTTCATTTTTGGTGAGGGCAGACTAGTGTAGCAAGCACATCGTAACTCGTGAGTGCAATAAAATGGCAATGTCTTACCATCACTAAAATTGCTGATATCACAATACAGCAAATATGTGATATACAATAAGGGGGGGAAAAAAAGCAGTGTCTGCTTGCACACATCCAACAAATATGTCAAGTTTTTGGGGACACAGGAAAACTGAAGGATTTCAAAAATGGAGATAAAAATTCCACTGAACTTTGCAGGTTATTTGGTTTTAACCCTTTCATGCACCCTGTAACCTGATAAGCCGTCCACTGTAGTAACCGCTGTCACAAATTTGGGTTTGTAACTTGTGATATATCGCAATGTTTTGCCGACAATAATAATGTTACGTTGCAGGTGATTATGTTATGACTATTTTTTTTTCCATCTCCCTACCTTGTGTTTTCCTTTCTGAAGTCTGACTGTAAATTTCCCCATTGCGGGACAAATAAAGGATATCTTAATAACAAAATAATAATGGTAGCGCCCATTTGTTTGCCATTCTCCATGAACCAGGAAGTAGCTTGCTCGCTAGAAACGGATGACAAATAAAAAAACAAGATACTTTTTTTCTTTCATTTCCCAGGAGGTCTGCGCTTTCCTGAGTTGTTCGCCTGCCGAGTTAGCGTAGCATTGTCAAAACAACACATCTGAGACTTTCGCACACTACTGAATATCATCCACATCCTCCCTCTTACCATATTTCACACAGCAAGGACTTTCCTCCAGAAAAGCCGGCTCTTAAGGTGGAAGCTAAATTTATCGGGATCAGTGTTTTCCTCTGCGGTGATGAGATTCCCAATGCTTGTCACTGTTTTCGCTGGCTCTGGATGAAAGACAGGCGAGTGGAAATACAAAGTGTAAATTCCACTTTTAGGCATCGGAGGAGGTCACTTTCAGTTCATCGCAAGGGGGAAAGCTAGCTTTTTAGTTTTCCATATTTTTGAGAAAAATCAACTTTTTAATTGTTTGAACAATGAAGCCTAAGCCAATGAAGCTAGGAAAAATTCACAAAAAATGTAAATATTTTAATCTTGCCTAAAACTGTGTCAGCTGTATGTACAGTATGTGTATGTGCCAATCAATGTAAGAGATAAATTGTGACAGTTGACTGTGTTTCTTTTTAAACATTGAGGCTGAAAGGCAGGTCAAAGGGGCAGGCAAAGCATTGCCAGCGTTGTGCAGGCAAAATGAGAGGAGGCGGGGAGAAGGTTTCTGCTTGGGTAAACATTCTAGAAAAAGAAGAACAACTTATTTGCCACTCAGCAATGCAATTTTGAGGCTTCTGAATGATCTAATGACTTACTTGGAGCCAGTCACAAGAAGGAGTCATGCCAGATCACCTGACAAAACTCCATTCAAATCTGCATTTCTGGGTGTATGGGTCATTTCAGCGCAACAAAGACAAGTGGCTCTGGTCTCTCCCACAGCGATTTTCCAGGTGTGCGATCCCAAAGTTTAAATGTAATATTACACAGGATGGGCACATAGAGTACATCCATTTTCCACACACGGAAAGTTAAATCAAATAAAACATGGCTTTTATGCAGCTACTGGCTCAGCCAAACTTATAGGAGCGATCAATTTCTTTTCTGTGACTCAGAAATAAGTTTGTTTGCTTCTTCCACTGACACTTGCAAACCTCATTTTGCGCTTGCGGTGTTCCATGGTGAAAACCATCAGAGCGAAGGAATCTGAAGGGCATAAAAACCTCAAGCAATCTGCAATCTATTCGGAAGAAAAAGTAATTTAGCACCTACTATTTGGGATCTCAGTAATTAAGGTCCATAGTCTTCAATTTGGCAACAGTAAGTAACCACGCGCTTCATCACAACGGCGTAGCTCCATCCCAGGTGTCATGGTAACAAAAGCTGTCCTTGGCATTTGTATGAGACTGAAGCAATGGGACTGTGATATAATTAATGTTAAGTGTTCCGTAATTCTTTAATCCGGTGTTGATTTTGACGGAAGAATGTCAGTGACGTTTTATTGAGACACCAGGGAAATGTTTTAATCAGTGGAAAACATTGCATAATATGTCTCCTTTGAGACACTAAGTGGTCGGAATTCTTGAGCAAAGTTGTACCGCTTGTGTGTAGCTCCTCGAGTCTGCTCTTAGAGACAAAAAAAAAAATCTTAACGCAATTACACCTAAGCCAAGCATTAATGGCTTTTTTGGAAGGTTATCCAAGTTTACTCTAACTTCTTTTGGACCTGCTGCCATTACAGAATGGTTTGTGAATCCGTTTTTGGTCACCAAGACAGTCCCTGAGAAGCCTTCTGTGCATATTTACCACATAAACTCATAGAAAATTTGAGAAGGCAATTCCTGCAGCAATTGCACTTCAATGGTGCAGAGGTGACTTCAAACTGAAACGGCAAAGTATGAAGTGATGTAAAATGTACAATGTGAGGGTTGTAAAATTTTAAAATACTGAATTATAGTACTAATATAATGAAAATAGTTCAAATGAGTGTGATAAAGGGAGATGTGGAAAAATAGTAACCCAAATCTAACCTGAATGAGTTGAACATTCTGAAGTTGGAATCGTTGAAATCGGTGGAGAAATGTGGAATGAGGAGGAAAATGTAAAATAAATGTAACATGTAAAAATCTTTAAAATGTGAAAAATAGCTCACAAGATGAGCATTTTGAAGTTGGAATGGTTTTCATCAGATTAGATATGTGGAAGGATTAGGTACAGAAATTCTACATTGATTTGGGAATTTTGTCTCGGGAAATGTGGGACACTAAAAAAAGTGGGAATTTGAAGAATGTGAAAAATAGCTTATTACACAGAATATGGTGAATATTTGGAAGTGGAAATGGTTTTATTAGTAATTGAATAAGCACAGAACTACGGAAGAATGAGTTAAATATGGAAATTGCTGTTCTGCATTTACACAATACAAATTTTTTTCCCGAGCTCTATGGGTGTCTGCGCATGAGTACAGCACTAATGCCGGAAAGTACATGCGAATGAAGGAATGTTGAGGTTATTTGAGAGACTGGAATGATTCGGGAGGGGATAAGGAAAGTCACAGCATGTTCCACAGAACATCGGTGGCGGCAAGCTCTGGACTTCCAGCTGGAATGTCGCTCGATACTTCATTGATCCCAAAGGGAAATTCTTAGAAATTCCAGGAATGTGCTGCTTTGACAAATCAACCTGAGCAGTCCGCAGGAGATTTTTCACTGCGCGTCAATTTTTTTTTCACAGTCTTCTCACCTCCAGCCGCTCTCCCGCTGGAGAGGATTCCCAGCAAGGTGTACCTCATCCAAGGAACAGCAACCTTCCAGGCTGCGGCACACGTCCTGCACATCTTGGGAGACAATTTTTGCTCATTAGGCGGAAAGTATTGGTTTTGATGTTTGCAATTTAAAGCTTAATTACCTGTCAGACAGTTGAAACGCAGGTCCAGGTTCGCTAACGATACGGCAACAGACATGTCAGGCAGGTGCGTGAGCCTTGAACGCACAAAGAAGCACATTTTAAGTGCACCACACGTCTAAAATGTGTCATATCCTGGACGTTCTATTAGGTACACAATCTCATGAGCCCCCCCCAACCCCCTGTTTTCACTTTTGATTGACTCTGTCGGTCAAGAGCTATGCATACCATGTTTATTATTGCGCTTGTAGTTTACAGTGTACTGCATCACACTGCGAGCTGTTCTGTACATTTTGGTTACATTATGTGGCTTTGCGAGAGAGTCAGAATATTAGAAACAGCTCTCGTGCGATTCAAATACTTCTCAAGACATTTTCAAGCTTTACACATGTACAGGATATACAGTATATAACATTGCTGTATATACACATATCCAGATATTGTATACATGCAGTAAACATGAAAACATGTCACATTTGATAGATTGAGATTTACAGCATATCCACTCGAGATAAGTGGGAGGATACCTATCACAAAATGTTTTGAGGGTTTTTTTTCTTGTCAGGAAATTTAAAAAACACAACGGAAGTCGACTATCATTTATATATTATAAAAAAGAATAATAATTTTAATGACATAATTTGCATAATAAGTGCAAAAATACCAGTCGGCAGATTTTTGCTGTTGCCGGTGATTTAGAAAAAAAAAGTGAAAAAAAAAAACCAAACAGAAAATATTAAAGCATTTCACAAAACTTTTAAAAATGCCATGATACAAATCTTTCATATTGTTCAATTAATAAATCAAAAATTTGCATTATTAGCTTTGCAATGGTAGTATTTTTGTTTTAGTTCTCACTGGAGTGCATAACCAACACTGCAGCCCGTAAATGAATATGTTTAGATTATTCTCCATCACAGTCTGGATTACCTGTTGTGCGCCAGCGTAAGCGTCTGCAACTGCGGCAACCACGAGGCACTGAAAAGTTGGCGCAGGGAGGCCAGGCTGTTGTCGTCCATGTGCAGCTCCCCAAGGAGGACGTGGTCTTGCAGAGCGGGTGGCTGGAGTGGAGAACCACATCCCAGTTGTCACTTAACGACAAGCACCCTCGGTGGGAGGGGGGTTTACAACAATGTTAGCGGGCTGCTGCTAAGTGGGCTCCATCCATCAATGTCAGATGGTCCAGCCGGGCAGAAAAGCAGCGTTTTATGAAGTGATTAGACTACTAATATGTTCTTGTGTTTGGCTTGGAATGACACTACTGCCCAGTTATTGTTTTGAAAGTTTGATTTTTGATACTTTCTCAATTGCTGCGTCATTGTAAAATTACATCATAAACAAATTATTTGATTGTTTCTTCTCTATACAAAGCCTCATTAAATAAATGTAAATATTGACAAAATGTTTATTTGAACTAATTATTCATTTTGAAGTTAAATTGCAATCAGCAAAGAAATCATCAAATTTGAATGTTTTTTTACACATTAATTTATTCTAATTCGTACAACAGGAAATTGTATTTATTTGTATTATATTTAAAAAATTATGTTGGTGGCTTTTTCAACTTGTTTTCTCATAGTTGAAAGTCAATGTGTGCCACCGACAAATTTACCTTGGTGATTTATTTTTAAATTGTAATAAATGTATTTGTGCTTCACAGTATTTTCAAATTCTGCTTTCACAATGTGTAAAAAAAATGCTAAAGTACATTTAATATGAATAATTGTCAAAATTCTGTGTAAAAAATATGAATTATTTTTAATTTTCAAACCGTAATATTACCGTATGTAATACAAAATATAAGACCTCGCTGAGGCTGTTGGAGGTCAGGTCCAATGTGCGGAGCAGAACGTTGCTTTCCAGACCCTCCACACTAGCCAGGTGGTTGTAAGAGCAGTCGAGGTGCAGCAGGGTGCAGACGTCCTTCAGCCCTTTTGTACTCACGAGCTGGTTGTGGTCCAGAGACAAGCGCTGGAGCCTCCTCAAAGAGTCGAGACCAGCTAGAAGATGAGAAGGACAACAATCGTGACACTCAATTATACTTTCACTCGCGAAAATAGGGGTGAAATTTTGCTGCATGCTTTGAATGAGAGTAAGTAGTGGCATGTGTTGCTCTAATGTAAAATTAAACATTGACAGACAGTGGTCTAAGTTAATTGAAAATAAATGTGGGATTGAAAACATATTTTCAACGGGATTTTTTTTTTTTTTTTTTTGCCACACCGTTTTGAGGGTGTGTTGGGATACTTAGAACCTCACCTTAATACTCCTTTATATGTAATCTGTCGAAATTAGAAGAGATTGTTTTGTCTGTTTTTCTTCCAATTAAAAAAGAAAAAAAATCTTGGCTTTTCAGGGATTAAAATACAAAAAAAATATCAGGCTAAGCATAGTGGTATTGTAAACCGACTGTATTTTTCCTTCTGACAACCACAGGTGCACATTTAAGGGTCTAAAAGTGATTACCGGTACTCAAATTACGTCATTTTCTCATGGTGAGCAAAGCACAGGCATACTCATGTAATGCTGCCCCCTCATGGAAAATTAGAGGCATTGCTAATCAAAACCTTTGTAAGCCATAAAAAACGGAATTGTGTTTGAACCTGATCAAAATGTGACAAAATAATTTTAGAACTGTTAAAAGTTTTAAATTGTGTTCATCCAGACTGTCGTTTGTTTGTTGGTGATGAGATTAAGGCATAAAAATAACTGCTTGAAGTTTCTAGAGCAGTGAAAAGGGGGTAACTGTAAAATTGTTTAAATTTGGGTGCTAATTGATATTAAGGACCAATTGACTAAAGATTTATGCTCACTATTTTCATTGTAAAATTGCTCTCAGCAAAAACAGTCATTACCAATGCGTGTAATGGAGTTGTACGAAAGTTCTAGAATGTGCAGGTTCTCTGCGCCGCTTAAACCGTGAATGGACGTCAGTTTGTTGCAGCTCATCTTAAGAACTCTCAGGCCTGTCATATCCTCACAGTCCAATCTCGAGATCTCGTTTTCCTGCCACCCAAAAAAAAAAAACAATCAAACTGAGATCTTTGCTTTGACAGTTCAAGATGGCCAACCGAGCGCTCACCGGCACGTCGACGTAGCACAGATCCGCTAACCGTCCGATTCCTTCCAAGACCTTCAGCCCGCATCTTCTCATCGTCAGAGACTGGAGTCGCGTACACTGAGCCAGTGTGGATAAACTGCAACCTGGCAAGTCCTCCAGAACCAAGATGGTTACCTGGAAGACATAAAACGGAGTCACCATTTCAAGTCATTTTCCCTATTACATACTATTAGAAGTATCCTTGGATTCCTTGAGAGGCGCTATTAAAGTTTTCTGTCTTGAAAGGCAACGACACAGAATTGGTGGGACAAAGTGGGCGGGACAAAGTGGGCCAATGAATTTTGAAGCCCCCAATGCACCAACACCAAATTTTGAATTTGTTTTGTACTGACTTTTGATGTAGTATCACAGCTTCAATATTCCATTCAATGGCTTCTGTGTAAAAGGCGGAAAAATTAACTATTAAAAAAATATATATGTAAAGCTTTTTTTTTTTTTTTTGCAATATGTACACGATACTACAAATTTAAGTGTTGGTCTTGGTGGAAACAGGACTTCAGTGGCATACCTCCTGCAGGGAGCCGCTGCCTGCAGCCCGGAGCAGCGCGTTGGGACAAAGCGGAGGAAGGTCGTGGTCCTGGCCGGACCTCCTGGATTCTCTCCTGGACGCGACAGAACTTGTGCGCCTGCTCCTGTTTTCCATTTCCGACCAGAGGACGCGTACTTCCATCCAAGAAAGTCTCCTCTGATCCATCAGCCGGGTTTGGCGGGATCGGCATGAGGAGTTGCGGTGAATGTTCTCGTGGATATTCTCAGTGATGCTCTGATGAAGGTTCGGATGGCTTGCATCTCTTTGGTGTTGGTTTTTAGTCCAAAGTTCTTCGTTCTCCTCGTCCGCGCGCTCGTCGCTCTCTTTCATGTTTCTTCTCTCCTTTTCCTCCCTCCTCCCGGTCATCTTCTCATCCTTCTGCTTCATCCTTTGCTCCTCACTTTTCTCCTCCTCCAGTAGTTTTTCGTCTCCGCCCATCGTCTCCTTCGCCTCCACTTCCTCTTTCACTTTCCTCATGCCTGTGTCATCACTCTTCCTCCTCTCCTCTTCCTCCGCACATTTTCGTTGTCGCTCCTCACTTCTCTCTCCTTCCGCATTCTTCTTCATCTTTTCGACTTCCTCGGTCCTCTGGTTTTCTTTCTCGCACCTCCATTGGTCATATTCCTCGTTGGCCTTCGTCCCGCCTTCTTCCTCCCTGGTTCTCGTCTCCTTGTCTTCTTTCCACTTCGTCTCTGCCTCGATGTTGCTCTTTTCGCATCCCTCCTCCATATTCGTCTCCAGCTCTTTTCCCCTCTTTTCCCCTTCTGCGCTTTCCGGGCTTCTCCTTTCTGCTTCCTCTTCCCTCTTCATCTTCACATCGACCTCCTCGATCTTTTTCCTCCTTTCTTCACACTCAGCGGCCTCCCCCTCCATCTTATCCATTCTCTCTTCCCCTCGCCCCATCCTGTCTCTCTCCTCTTCCTCTTCCATTCTCCTCCTCTCTGCCTTTTTCTCGCACTCTTGCTCGAAATCCTTTTTCCCTTCCTCTGCTATCCTCATTTCCACTTCCACATCCTTCATCTTACCGCTCGCTTCTTCTTCCATTTGTTTGCGCCTCTTTTTTTCTTCCTCCTCTTTCCTCCCCTTTGCTTCGTCTTCCTTCTTTCTGACCGCTTCTTTGTTCCTGTTTTCCTTTTCCTCGGGATTCTGGCCCCTTTCTTGCATGGGCTCGCCTCTCGCTTCCTTTTCGTCATCCTCAATTGCTCTCCGCTTTGTCTCCTCACGCCTGCTCTCCTCTTTCTCCACAAATCTCCTCACCTTTCCCTCCTCCTGCTGTCGTTTGCTGACTGCCTTTTTGCTGGTCCCTTTTTCCTCCTCTTTCTTTCCCATCACCTCCTCTTGCATTTGCATCACCTCTGCCTCCTGTTTCCTCTTTTCCCCTTCCTCCTCCCAGTTTGCCGTCTCCTCTTCCTGCTCCTTCCTTCTTTTTTCCACTTCTTTCTCCACTTTTCCTCTCCTGTCTGCCAGTTTCCTCTTGACCTCTTCCATTTCCTGTTCTTCCTTCAGCCTCCTTTCTGCTTTTTTCCGTCTCTCTTCTTGCTTGTTCATTGTCGGTTCTTCCTGCAGCCGTTTGTGCCCCTCGTCGTCTTCATTGGTCCTCCTCTTTTCCTCTTCCTCTGACCGTTTCCTGCGAGCTTCCACTTCCTCCCTTTTCACCTTCATTTCTTGTTCTTCCTCTCTAGAAATGCTCCTAGTCATTTCCACTTCCTCTTTCAGTTTACTTTGTGTTTCTTTCCTCCTCTTGACTTCTTCCTCTTTCTTCCTCCTCTCCTCCTCTTCCACTCTTTGCTTCCGATTTGCCTCTTTGCTCTCCTCGTTCTTTTCCTCTTCCTCCTTCAGTTTCCCCTGGACCATTTTCCGCCTGTCTTCATCTTGTCCCCTTTTCCTCTTCTCATCCTCTTCTTTCTGTCGTTGCGCCAAGCGCCTCTGCTCCTCGTCCCTCTTTTTCACCTCCTCCTCCACTTGTCTCTTCATGTCATTGAGTAGCTCCTGTCGGATCGATACATTGCACATTTTCTTGCAAAATTTGAGACCCAAATAGTTGAAATAATGTTTTCAATGATTCACTTCATAGATATTATTGACGAGATCAACCTGTTGAAGCCGGAACTCCCGCTCAAGCTCCTCCCGAGCCTTTACCTCTGTCATATCAGCCTCCTTCTGACGCAGCTGCAAAACAAAAACACATTATTTTCTGCCTGGTTTTACCTCAGACTTTCTTCAACTGACCTTTCCCGCCGCCATCATCCTCTGCAGCTCCTTCTCAAAGTCTTGCTCCTCTCGTCTCCTGCGCTCCATGTCCAGCTGCAGTTCACTCCCAACCACGTCTAAAAAAAAGGATGTGATTAAAAGACAACCCGCTTGGACTGTGGCGCCGCCTTGTGACCCGTGACAGTCCTGCAGCCCTTTACCATGGCGGGAGCAGGGCACCGTTGAAAACTCTTGTAAATCTGCATAACTGCCAGAGGAAGAGCTGTTGTCTTCATTTTGTTCATCAGACGTGTCAGCCTGCACCAGAGCAAACATACAGACGTACTATACACAAGAAGAAACCTTATATATGAATGAAAATTCATGAATGAACTCCAGTTTAGTCAGTATAATAACATATTTTGTAGTCTGGGTTATTTTTTCTACTGTGCACAGTGATGGTTTTGCAGGATAATAATTTATTTTGTGTTCATCTATTTATACCAGCGACATATACCGTACTGACAAGCAGAATAATTAAATATCAGTTTATCAGCTTTGTGTTTAAGCTGAGTAAATACATTTGTGAGTAAATTTAGATAAGCTCATCGTTATTTCAGTTTACATTATATAACTTTTACATTTTGTTGTGTTCTGTTAGAGTTTCCTATTGTAAAATATGTGCCGTGATGAAGGTTGGAAAAAAGGAGATCAGATATCTGTACATAAACTGTGGGCTGCAAAGTGTAAGCAACGTATACTGCTACATGAGTAACACCAGGAGGTGTGATATCCAGTTAAAATGAGTCACAAGTACAGGTAAGGCAAACTTAAACTTCTCAATATGTGTACTTGTCAACTTAAGCCAACTATATCTTGGTCATGAAATTAAAGACCTTTACCGTCTCATTTGTTGTCTTTGTGTCCTTGTCAACCATAGCAAAATTTGCCTGTGCCGGTCGTTCATTCCGTTGTGATGCAGTCAGAGCTGAGAACACACAAACACTCATTTATTATCATTGGAGATAAAGAATCTTAGCAATCGATTATGGTTTCTTTTGTTTTCTTTGTCAATGTGCATGTGTCAGTTACAGAAAACTAAGTAGAAATCATACATTCAAGGTCCTCCAGGATCAGCTTCTCACAAGCTGCCGCTCGCCTTCTGGAGGCCTCAAAGTAGCTGAGCAGTGATGCCGGGATCTCTTCAGAGGCCTGAAGTTACAAAAATGGATGTTAAGATGATTGAAACGGCCTCAATATATTCTCAGTATGTTGTTTTGGTGACCTTATTGGCAATAACAGGGGTTCAAAATATTAGCAACACCTGCCAAGTGGTGTCAATCGAAACAAAGCATTGTTTATTTCGGCTATATCCAAATAACTCAACACATTAAACACAGGTTGAACTCTCTCCTCTCCTTTCTTCCTACATGGTACTTCCTATTTCCCTTCCTTCCATCCTTATTTCCTTACTTTCATACCATCCTTGTATCCCTTCTTCAATGCTACTTGACATCATGCTTTCCTGACTTACCATTCGACCTTTCTTCCCTCTTTCCTACAGTACCTCTGGTCATACATCTTCGTTTTCTTGCTTGCTTCTTTTTGTCCTCCCTTCTTCTGATTTCATTCCATCATCCCTTCTTTATAATATTCATGTTTCCTTCCTTCCATTTTTTCATTCATCGCTTCCTACCTCACTCTCACCTTCATTCCTCTTTTCATTCTTTTCCTCCCTTCCATTTTTCTTGACTTCCCTCATCAGTCTTGCATCCTTTCCTCGCTTCCTTCTTTCCTTCCTTTCACAAATCCTTCTTTTTCGCAAGTTCAGTTCAAACGTGTAGCAAACCTACTTTTGCCTCAATTTGTATTTTCCATTATGCTAGCACCCCCATGAAACAATTGCCTTCACAGCCTTTTCGAGTAAACAAATAAACGTGGTTCAAAATACTTAAATGAACACCAACCTCCTCTTCATACTCTTCATCGGCGTCTTCCTCCTCCGTGTCGGAGGAGGTGAGGAGCACCTCCGACATATTGTGACGCTGATTGTCGACTTCTTTTAACCTGACTTGCACTCATTGAGTTGCCAAAAACATATTAAAAGTCGCGCCACAACCGGGAATATATGCTAAACTGTAACATTGGCCGTCCCGTCATTTGAAATAGTTTTGGCGCGCAAGTTTACCTTCGTTGACAAACGTTTGGTCCACTTCCACGAGTTTTTGTTACCATAGTAACAGCAGCAGCTACGGAAAATTATAAAGGACAATTGACGTGAAAAGCAATTGGAACGTCATGAATTCCACCCGTGATCCCTCATTAAAAAAAAGCGAATATTGTAATTTAACGTCAATATTAAAAACCGACAATCTAACTAGACATATTTTAACATAGAAACTGAAGAATTTAAGGAACAGCAGAGGATAAATTAGTCAAAAAAAACACATACACGCACACAACAGGAAATTAATTTCTTCATTACCGTCAGGTTTGTTGTGTTTTGTATCTACATCTATATCAATATACATATATTTGTTTTCTTTTACGATCGTCCATGCCACTGACGCATCCCGATAGGGATAACAATTAAACTTCTTCCACTAGATGGCAGACGGTACATGGCCTGGGACCGTATCCACTTTTTGTGACATTTTTTTGTTTGGTGGAGTGACAAGATTTTGATTTTCCCCTTGCAAAATATGTGGCTTGGCTAAAAACATTGGGAAACACTGCTTTGTAGGGCACTAATACTTGGATTTACAAATTGTAACTCTCAAAAAGCCTTTTAGTCTATTTAGTCCCTTTTGAGGTGTTTTAGTGTAAAAACGGGCTAAAATGTCCTATTTTTGCATTGATTGAAATCATATAGAAATATTACTGTAAACAAAACTACTACAACCAATTAACTAACATCATGAAACCAAGCTTTTGACAATTTGTTATGGCCTTTTGTCCTTCTACAATGGTGAATGGTGAGCTTGTGTGGTCATTGTGGTGGGCCGGATGCGGGTCAGCTTCTGGAGGTGAGAATCACAAGACAACAACAACAACAAAACAAAAATGGGACTGTGAACAATGCAGACCCTTTCCCTTGTTCCCCTCTCCCGCAGTGAATGTGCTGCACTCATGCTGACTTTGACTTTGAGGAGATTCCAACGGGCCTACACTGCTTTTCCCGTTCACATTCCCCCCTGGGGCCCTCCACAAGGAACCCAGTCTCCTTCCTTGGCCTTTCATACAGTGGGGAACGGCATGTTCATGGAAACTAAAACAACAAGAATATCATTTTTTTTCTTCAAGCCACGACATCAAACAGTCCTGCACCTGTTCATGGTCAGTGGTCTGAATAATCATCTGCATTTAAAGTACAAACCCAATTCGGATGAAGTTGGGATTTTGTGTTAAACATCAATAAAAACTGGATGTGTAATCACTGTTTTATGGTTTCATTTCTATTTAACACAACGTCCCAATTTCATTGGAAGTGCATTTGTACAACAAGAAAAATCTCTGAAGATTTTGCTTCAGGTAGACTCCAACGAAGACCGATGTGAAGGATTTTGAGCTTTACAGACTTCTTTTAAAACACCGCTGCCATTACTGTGAACACAAGTGTATTTTAAATGTCCTCTCGCGTCGCAGCACAACTTCAGTAACGATCATGGCTTATGTTTGCTTAGCTCCGTGGAGCAAGTTGAATCAGTAAAAACGCCTCCCTCAGCAAGCCTTGTCTGCTCCAATTAGTTCTCGCTGGGCAAGGTGTACGCAGCTTTTGTCCGAGTGCAGGCCCTACAGACAGCGGCCAGACAACGACGAGCCACACATTTGCACAGCAGACTACACCCGTCAATGGTGGTGTTTGAATAGCCGTTTTACTACCCAAGTATTTTCTGTAGCCGTTAACCTAGCAGCTCTGACGTCAAAATTTGTGCCAACGATGTGTAGAAGTGTGTGTGTGTGTGTGTGTGTGTGTGTTTATATATATATATATATATATATATATATATATATATATATATATATATATATATATATATATATATATATATATATATATATATATATATATATATATATATATATTTTTTTATTTTTTTTTTTTCCGGTGGGTGGTGGTTGAGCCGTGGCCTAAGAGCCCAAAAGTGAGATGCGGATGATAAGAGCTGTACAAAAGACAGAAGTGATGGTGATGTGATGGATTTATTGTGAAATAAATTAATAAATCAATGGGTTAACTCCCAGGAATAGGAATTTCCTCCAATTTGAATTTGGAATCGATTTAAATTATAATTTCCAATTTGAGCATTTGTGTACGCCAAACCCAATTTCAAGGAGGGACTTAGAACACAGTCCACACAAATGCAATGCATACGATATGAATTGATATGCCATAAAGGCATACGATGACTTGGTGAGAGAAAAAAAAAACACATAAAATGATTTGTTATGCTATGGATTATATAAAAGTGAAATGAGTGCTGTAATGATGATTGCACCATTTGTTGTGATCTACCTTTCAGTAGAAGCACTGTGATGTTTCTTAACTATGTATTATGATGGCTTGATTAATGTACCTGATGCTTAATATCAGTTAGCTTGTTTGCTAAAAGCTGTTTGTCATTCCGTTCAAAGGTTAATTATAAAACTGCCGTAAAGGAAAAAAGAGGATTAAATATTGTATATTTAAACACCAAAATGTTCTTCCAACTATATCATTTTGAACGCAAGTCCAGTAGCTCAATGCTAACATATTGTCATGTTTCGGTTTGTGACCAACAGGTGGCACTGTAGGGCTCTCCCTGCAGCTGCACACCTGTTGGTCATTATGTAATCGTTTAAAAGGACACCCGGCACAACCACTCAGTGTCGGGTCATTGTGTTTGTTTGCTTGCAACTGTCATGTTTGTTTCTGTCA
>CAAKHF010010692.1:65553-75946 GCA_901007745.1 Hippocampus kuda | reverse complement strand
GGGGGGGGGGGGGAATATGATATCTGCTGTTAGCAGCCGGCAGAGTAACGTCTTTGACTTTAACAGCGACAAGTCGTTTTCAAGCTTGTGTGTCTGTGTGTGTTCAACGAAACCCTAATCCTTGTTTGAAAACCTACATTGTAGCCCAAATTTTACCTGCAACTATCCATAAGATACACATCTAACACAAGTGCCTCTGTGTGTGGAAAGGGGTCACATTTTCAAATTTACAATAAATCTATTACTATACAGTTTCACGTGCTGCGCTACATGATTCATTCAGAACGACTATACCGCAGCAAAACAGGTCCAATCACTTGATTCAACACCGCGTGAACTATAACGGTTTGTGATTCAACATGAATCATTATTTAACACGTTTGGCCCACGGCCTGACATAACAGATTGGACAATAATGGAGGTCACAATCGCCTGCGTAGCTTGATAGAAACACTGTAGCTTATGTGAATACGCAGCAGTTTAATTTGAAAATGGATATTTTATGAGGTGGGGGGTGGTCAATAAATTGATAAACACTGTAGTCATTTCAGTTTCCATAAATCACGTGATACAAGATGGAGACGTGTCAGAGTACACAGCTAGCATTAGCATTCAGTCCAGAAGTAGCCACACAGCTCAACGATCATTCGCATTGATTTGGGGGGGAGCGCATATTCTATTTACAACTCAGTGCTAGTATTAACTTCATTACTCAGCTAACTACCACATTTGTGCTCTTAATTTGGAAAAGTTACGTCCGAAACTTTTTTTTTTTTTTTGCTAAGAACTACATTTCCCAACCACAGACTGACTTGTCGAACAGCAAACAAGGCAGTGTTGTGCTTTGCTGCCCCCCACCTGTGACCGAGTGTTACTGCTACATTCATTCTTATCACATACTCGTACTTCAGTTCACGTTTTTATTTTCATTATTTCATTTACAACACAAACAATGCACAAAAAAAACTATTACTTCAAATCAGTGTTTATGTAATGCTAATAAATAGTGAAAGTTGTGATAGTCTATAAATACGTGGAAATAATTTAAGTGTACAAAACATTTAAAAGTGACTGGGTGGTGCTCTTGTGCAAATCAGCATCGAGTGTCTTTTCTATGAGTTCCTGAACAGAGAGAAAAAAATGGTTAAACATTTCATGCGTTGCTTATTGTAATATTTTTCAAAATTATTTTTTAACGTCAGTGAATCAGACGCGGAGAGAGGAGGCACCTTGTGAATGTGACATCTTGTGTTTGTTCAAGTGCGGTGATCTCGTGCCTTCGGGATTGGCTGTGACCGTTTTCCATGACTTCTCTGCTGGATGAAAAAGTTGCACATTAAGATCGTTTGTCAAATTCTTGAACATATTAAAAAAATAAATCACTTTCAAGTGTCAAACACCGGTCCCACCATCCTGCATTTTTTCTATATCTCCCTCCAACACACCCATTACAAAGGAGCAGCTCATCATTAGGAGTGTTGGAAGGAAAACACCTAAAACATGAAGGCTGGAAGGCCTTGGAGGACCGGAGTTTGACACCTATCCACGAAAATCTTTCACAGGTGAACTTCATTTGACTCTCTAAACCTTTGAACGTGCACATCCATCTGATCAAGGTCAAGGTCAAGGTCAATGGTTCAGGGTTTACAAGGGTCATACAAGCACACCCGTTTGCCACCTACGTGTCCAGTAAAGCTGGTCAGCGTTCCTCCGTTTGTCCTGCGGGGACACTGGCAAGTTCTCATCCAGCTCTCGAATGGCGTTGCCGTGGGGACACTGGTGTCGTCTCTCCCAAGCCGCAAGTTGGCGAGGCTGCGTTTCATCACACGTGTAGTTCTCCCAGTTCTGCTTGGAGCCCAGCGGCCTCTTCCACCTGTCAGGTCGCCGCTTGAGGCCCGCGCGACTCGAGCCGTTGTCCGAAGACTCGGCCTCCGTGTCGCGTCCGCGCCATGAAGCCCTGACATCAGGGACGGAACCTTTCCTCTGAAGCTTTTTGTTGGTGTGTGACTTGCAGGCGTCACAGGTGGACATCAAGGCCTGGTTGCACTGCTGGAAGGGGACAGCCTTCCTTTTTTGGCCCGGACCGGCCTTGGCCAAACATCTGGTGCAAAGTCGTTCAGTCTTCAGAGTGAATATGTTCTCGTTCAAGGTTCTGGTGAGGCAACACTCGTGGTCCGAGAGGCTTTGGCGATCCATCTTGCCTTTGGGCTTGTACCTCTCCTTGGGCTTCCGCACAGACTGCTGGTCCCTGAACTCCAGCTCCAGTTTTCTCCTCCGACTGGGAACCTCTAAATCGGTCCGGTTCATAGCTTGGTTCTGCTTTTTGGGAGCGGATGGCATCCTGCTACAAACGTAGACCCTGTCAAAGTCTGCTCGCCAGCTGCTGGAGGGAAGGTATGTGGGTAAGGACTCGAACGAGGCGTCCTGATGCTCCTGGAAATGAGGTTCTTGCCTCGGGTGCGTTTCATGTTCCTGATGAGAACTTCCTAAAATGGGCAAAAGATGAGATTCTGCTTTGTGCTCCCGCTCAGGAGATTGCTCCATCATATAGCACACCACGGCCTCACAGACCAGCTCATCCTCCACAGAGGGACCGGTGTCTCCCGTCGGAGCCTCATCCGTTGGCGCTTCTTCAGCCAGATGGAGCCTTCCATCGGATTCTTCCGTGGGGGTCAGCGAGTCAGGGGAGGGAACCAAAGTGTCTTCTATTGACCACACTGGTCGCTCCTGCTCAATTTGAGATTGGACACTCCGTGAGGCCAGTTGTAGATCGTTCACGGCGGTCATGTCCTGAACCACGGATCCAGTGAGGGCATCTTGATGGTTCTTGGACTCCTCCTCCAACTTGAGAATCGTCTCACCGGGAGTCCCAACCAAGAGGATATCAGGACAAGTTTGGTGCGTCTTCTCTGCAGGAACGCCCGGCCCGTCGTCTGTGGGGAAGCCACGGGAGACCTCGGCGTTCTCACGAGAGTGAACAAGTTGGATTCCAACTGGTGTGGCGCAGCACTCGATGGTCAACTCCTCCGTCTGGATGACGAAGCTTCCATTGGGAGGAGTTCTCTCCTCCACAGTGCGTTTGTCATCATTCTGCACCGGTATGGGGGGCTGACTGGGCGGTCCGCTTTGTGTATTCTCACCAGCACAGACTTTGAGAACCCCAGGGTTGCCAGAATCTGGATTGCTGGTGATACGAGTACTCGTGAGCGGTTCCGTTTGGACCTCACTGCTGGTGACTTCTCTGGCCGGTGCGCTGTGCTGGTATCGGTACCTGCGGGCGCGGTAAGCCATGGCCTGGTAGTAGTAAGGGTTCAGCATGCGCCTGTAGTCCGTCAGGTGGAGGTGCGAGCGGGGCATGATGAAGGTCGGGGTCTCCATGTAAGGATTGGGCTGGTAGTGTGGAATCATTGGCATGCCGTAACCTGGAACGGAGTGCAAAGGGTTTATTAGAAAGCTCCAACATAGGATATTTTCATTTGGAGCCAAACTAGATGCCAGCTTCTGTGGGGGGGGGAGCAGCATCACTGGGTGTCCACAAATTGCCCACGTCATATTTTTAAAATGCAATCCATTAATCATTTTCAGAAGAGGAGAGAAACGTGAAACTCATTCAGTACCAGCCAATTCTAGACCAAGTCCGAAAAGACGTTTAAAAACGTCTTTGGGAGTGAATGAGTTCAATTAAGGACTGGTGGTCAGATGCAGTGCACCACACTTGAATGGGGCTCACTCAAGCAAACCATCTCTACTTCAAGTTATGACAAAAAAAATAAATAAAATAAAATTACCGAATGTGCAAATCATTTTTTGTGTTAAAAATACCGATTTTTTTTTTTTTTTTTTAATGCTCTTCTCAAAAATGTGGCTTCAATGCTTTGCATGAGCTAATAAGAGCATGCGGTCTAAACAAGGCGGAAGCACAAACCAACCTAAAGGCGGGTAGCCGTAATAGGGGTTGTAGCCGACCGGCACGGCCATGGGGAGCGGCCACTGAAGACCCTGCATGGGCAGGTACGGCTGCGAGGGCGGAAAATAGAAGAGAGGCTTGTGGTTCTGATGGCTCTGCTGTTGCGGATCCTCAGGACGAGCCTCGTCGGGAGGCTCGCGGGCCCGCGGAGCTCCTTGTGGAGGTCCAGGTGGCAGTTTAGAACCGCCAGGGCCCAAACCGTAGGAAGCATGCACATTTGAAGACTCTGCCTCCATTCCTGGGAAACAAAGCCAAACGTTGTCGGGAACAAGTTGAACGAGCAAACGACGGGTGCTTTCTTTCCAAAAGACTGCGTGAGACAAAGCAACTCAGCTCGCATGGCAGCATTTAGACCGAAGTCAAAGGTGAACCCTCCTGATAATGCTTCACCGGGTGGGGCGGCGGGGGGGCGTTCTTGCTCTGATTGGATGGAGCGTGGCTGCAGCTGATGAGCGCCCGATCAAGATTGATGATTCCCTGCAGCTGAGCGTGCGGCCAGTTGAGCACAGATCGAGGAGGCGAGATGGTGGCAAGTGTCCCATCAGGGCTGAATTTAAAGTACAACACATTTCAAAAGTGGACAGCCTTGCATCGTTTCTTTCTTCTCTTTGCGGTTTGGGAGTAAAGGTTTAGGCACAACTGGTTAAATTGGATAATAAGCGAACAGCCAATGCACTTCTGGCCATTTTTTTTTTTAAACAAAAACACAGCAACAAATTGATACCAATTCTGCCATGTTGTGTAACCAACAAATGTAGCCAAATCATTTCTATCATCATTGATTTGACATTCAGTGGCTTCTGCCAGATGTCAATTTTCTCTAAAATTTCTGACTTCCATCTGCAGTGGAAGGCAGTGTGACCCTTTGATCCTTGGACAAATGTTTGGCAAGTCTGCTTCACAATTCGAGGTTCTTGGTTCGAATCTGAACGGTGAATGCTTGTGAACATGTGCCTTGTGATTGCCCGGCGACCAGTCTAGGGTGTCGTCCATCACTCGCCCGGAGCCAGCCGAGATAGCCTTCAGCTCACCTTAGACACCAAATGAATAAAAGCGGACGGATGAAAAGTTGCATTGTACGTTACAGTTGATCAGTGGTTAGCACATCTGCTTGACAGTACAGAGGTTCAGGGTTCGAATCCGGAATCCGGCCTTCCTGCGCGGTTTGCATGTTCTCCTGGTACATTCATGGTAGGTTGATTGGACACTATTTTGTCCGTTTGTCTATGTGTGCCCTGCGACCAGTTCAGGGTGAACTCCACCTACTGTCCGAAGACAGCTGGGATAGGCTCCAGCAGGCGGCTCGCATCACGGACGAACGGCCATTTCCAGATGCTTACTTTTTACATATCCATCAAATAAAGTGTCGAGCTAGTGTACAGTATCTAAAACGTAACATGACAACTTATCAGGTATGTACAAAAAGTGACTCTAGTAAACTGGTTTCTTTACAAACCAAACTATGCAAGAGGATATCAAATCTCTCCACAGATGGATAAATGGATACAAAACACCCATGAGTCAATCGTTGCGTGAGTAATAAAAGAGCAGACAAAGTGTCGGTTCTGACAACATTTTATTGGACTGTCCCCAAACTGTGACATCATCAACTGCAATACAACCTTTGAGCCCATTTGGCTCTTTGTGAAATCCAGAAACATGCAATGTATTTTTAATTTTTTTGCCAACAAAAAGAGGCTTTCTGTGCAGTGCATTTACACCCCGTGCCCAAGAAACATTTAATGCTTTTTTTTTTTCTTTTTTAATATCCACCAACATTTACACCATCAAGGGGGACCTGTGGAGGGAGAAGTCATTGTCATATAATAGTCATAATCCACATTCTATAAGATGGTAACTTACAGTTCAAAACAAGTCAGTCATGAGAAATCATTTCGGCTCTCTCGCTACGGCGCCTGGAAGCAAATGCCAGACATTGAATATTGCAGCAAAAAAACAAAGGAGAAAAAAAAAACCCACAACAAACCTCTGTCCCGGTGCGAGGACGGCAGTTCTTTGTCGTCGTCATCACGGCCGTTGTCGTCATCATCTTGGGGCCTTTGGTGCGGCATTGCCTTCCTTGGAGCGCTCGATTCTGCCAATCAAACGCCAATTGGTGACATTGCTCCATGTTGATTCTATGCCAAGCAGTTAAATGCCCAAAGCCCCTCTGGGTTTGATTTCCTGAACCAACACGGGTGTCCCTGCCAAGTGTTTCCGAATTCGGAAAGCCGTCAGGTCACCAAGTACATATTTGCTGCTCTATCTTAAATGCTGAAGTCGCACATGACCATTAAGTCATCATCTTTGGACCTTGTCGCTGCACAGGAGACGCTTGCCATCTTCTGGGAACGGCTCCTCCACCTCCACCGCCGTCGGCCCTCTTGCTTTGCTCGGGCACGCCATGCTCCTCTTTGCAGAATCTGTCTGTGAACGACCACGACAAGTTGTGTATATTTATGCTTGAATGCGATACATTTCCATTCAATGTTAATAATACCGAGAGATGACACACCCCGAAAGGTTCCGGACTGCAGCTCGCCGCCGCTCATCTCTACAGGCTTGCCGTCATAACCCTGGTTGGGGTTTGGAGAGTCCGCAGGCGCCTTGTAGGGGCTCCTTTTGTACCAGGACTTGGCAGGCTGCCTCTGGGAGCCCAAGGAAAGCTTCCTGGGGGTGAAATGCTTTCTGAATGGCACTCTTGCGTACCTGACGTCCTCCTCGGAGGTGGCGGCCTCGTGCCTATACACCGTGAAGCTGTGGCCTTGGGGCAGAATTTTCCCGCAGCAGGCGCATATTGGCCTCTTGGGGGAGGGAAGCCACACGTGCTGCACAACTTCTGCTAGCCTTCCGCCCGTGTAGGCCTGCCTTGGGAAGAGATCCCCGTCCTCAAGGTCTGTGGAAAACATTTCATCCCGAGAGGAGAGCTCATCCAGAGACGGGCTTAGGACGCTCATGCGCTCGTGGGTGCTCTGCATGGAGAGGCTGTGGTGCTGGTGGTAGTAGTAGGGCGGGCTAGCCGAGGACGAGACGTGTGAACCTGCTTCTGAGGTGAAAACACCTTCTAAAGGCATCTGAAGGATCTTGTAATCTGTATCGACTTGGCTCAAAGTTTTGCAGCCACTCTTTTCATCCTTCAGCTTCCCAGACGAAAGAGTCACAGAAGGCGATGGGGGCCCGACAGCATCTGCTCGCTTGACGGTGTCGTCGGCATCACATTTGGGAGTGCTGTGATCAGCCACAGGAATATCTGACTGGATATCTGTGACTTCTGACTTATCGCCAGCGAGGAAAAACTCCAGCGACGCTGGATGCTCAGGATCAGGACCGTCCTCGTGAAGGGAAGAACTGTCGAGAGGCAGATCCACTTCCAAACTTCCGGACCAGCATGCCTGAGGGCTCGAGGCATCCAGGCTCCTGTGGCTGGATTCGGCATCATACACAGCGGTGGTGGAGTCACCGAACGCCGCAGTCGGAGACTCTAAACGAGTGGCATCCGGCACCGCTGACATAAGGTTAGCATCGCCTTGCTCTTGAGCTTTCTTCTCCTCGACCGAGGACATCCCGGAGGACTGCGACGCCATTCCAGAGTCCAGCTCCCTCTCGGTGGTTTGCATCTTGTCCAGGGAAACCAGCAGGTTGCTGATGTCGTCGCTGGGGTCGGTCTGGACCTCGCAGCTGACCGTCTCTCGCCGGGTGTGAGGCTGCTGATGCTGTGGCGGTCGCGTAGCGTCGTTCCAGGCGGGAGGGTAGAAGCGAGGCTCAAACATGCGTCGGGAATCCATGGGATACATCGGAGAGTGAGGGACAACGAATCCCGGGTACGGCACGTACTGGTAAGGAGTCATATAGGGACGGCCGAAATGAAAGCCTAGATTTGAACACAAAATTTATTTATATATACATTTATAACGGAACCCCATAACAGAAGTCCAGGGGACTTCTATCTGGAGACTTACGAATGCAAAGGTCTTCTAATTTGACACCTGTAGGCAGGCCATAGTGGTTATAGGGGTTGTTCATCTGCCAGTGTTGATGAATGTAGTAAGGTTGGGAGGGAGGCTGCACATAGAAGAAAGGTCTGGGGTGATGACCTCTCTGTTGTCCGTTGCCACAGAAATACGGCGGCCTGCCTCCATCTGGAATGAAATCAGACTTATTGCCAGAGATACAGTTCACTGCGGTTGGGATCTTGATCGAAAGCCAATAAAAAGGAACAACACAACATGGAGGAACGCGGGAGCATTAACGACAACTGCAACAGATTCGCTATTCCTCATTTCCTCATGCACCGACTTAGTAAAGAGAATAATTCGATGTTAGCACCAAGAATGATATGCAACCAATACATTGAATTTAAATTTTTTTTTTCAGATTTAAAGATTCAAAATTCATATTTAATCGGGGGGGGGGGTATGGTCTTAAAACATGCCTGTAAAATATAGTTTTTCAGGTGCAATCATTTGCTAGGTTAGCATTTTTGTTGATCGGTTCACAACAGTAGCAAAACTATGCAAGTGCGTTGGGTTGGGTTGTTTTTTTTGCTTTTCAATACAAGCACTGCACAAGTTAATGAAATAATAACAGAGAGCACCCCCACTCCCCCCAAAAAAAGAAAATGGGAACCGTAATTGACGATTAAATACTTTTGTACTCATGGTTGCAACTCTTTTCATCCCCGAGTCTAGGCCTTGGGCCTAGCCCATGTGACACGTGTGACTCAACAGACTTTCGTGTTTTCAAGTAGATATGTGCAAGGGTGCAGATGCATAGGAAGATTGAAAAACAGAAGAAAATATCACAGCAATTGACGGGACGCGACTTAATAAACAATTCTTTACCTGCCATGTCTTCCGTCCTTTCTGTCCTTACACTCGGGCCGTCCGAAAAAAAAAAAAACCCACAGAAGCACAACGGCCGACAAATAAGCAGCAACAAGCTTTCAAACTTAGTGTCCGAATCGTTGAACAAGTCACTGAGAACTTGAACCGACTAAAAACTTGTAATTAGTTCAACAGCCCGCACCTGGCTGCAGCAATATAGGAATACTAGTCCTCAATGGATGAGGAGACAAACTAATATAATCAAAAACAGACAAAGACTGCGACAAAATGGTGGTGTGACAAAAAAAAAAAAAAGTGCCTTGTGTGTAATTAATAAGTAGACAGACAGGCGCGTTTTGTGTAGCTGTGTGTGTAACAACGTGGACAGTTAAAAAGTTTAAATTATTTGAAAATAACAACTAATGCAGATATGCAGATGTTGGACTAATGAACAGTCCTAATTGCTTTCCTTTATATTTTTGGTAGCTACTCAAGGTTTACAAATCTATGACTAAGATGAATTTCGTATTTTATACATTTCTCATATTACTGTAAATACATGCAAAATATATTTTTTTAAAAATCATGGACAGTTTTACACGCATGCGCATTAAACTTAGCCGCTCGGACGGAGTAATAAAGGAATAAATCAATCCATAAATGAATGACAAATATATACTGGACTTCAGTATGACGGTTTGATTGGTTAAAACGTTTTCGTGGCTAACAAAATAAAATTTAAAAAAAATAAATGAATGTGGTTCCTGAATTCAGTGGGACAGTTTTACAGGCATGCGCAGTTTGCTTTCGCCGACATGGCGGATGTATATGAATGAATGAATGAATGAATAAATGAAGAAACAAACAAACAAACAAACAAACAAACAAACAAACAAACAGTTGGAGTGGTGGTATAGCACTAAGAAAGTCTTATTGGGGCGGTTGTGTCATTTTACACATTTAAGTGAGGTGAAAATAACGAATGCGGTTCCGGTAAAAGAGTGAGTTTTCTACGCACGCGCAGTGTGGTCCTCCTTCGGCCTCCGCGACTGGGTGCTTTCAGGCGCTTGAAAATGCGCTGGAAGGCTGTCATCTCGGCTCAACCGAACACACTTATTTACCATCGAAACTCATCTTTTGGACTACGTTCTACACCTCCCGTTGGCAAGAAACCACTTCGTGACCTCTCGTCGCTTGGAGTCATCATCAAACGAGCGTGAGAAAAGCATTCTTGCTTCGTTTTTGAGGCGTCCGGGAGGAGGAAGAACCAGACGAGCGTTTAGCTTGCCGTTAGCCTACCCGTGTCGTTGACTCACAATGGCCACCGTCTTTGTTTGGGTTTTTTTTGTCTTTCTATGGAGATATTTGACACATTTGACTCTATTCCGGAGACATTTGACTTTGGTTCGCGGTGGCAAGCGGCATGATTGATGGCGCGTAGACGGAGAGCCAAAGCTACTAACTAATTGGCCGCGGCGTTGCTAATGTTACTTGAGCCGCGTACGGAACATTACATGGAGGCGGACTGATTTAGACGTGCGCTCGATCAAAAGGCGAGGGCGCTCGACCCCTGGCTCCCCGGGGGGGGGGGGGGGTTTGCCGG
>CAAKHF010010692.1:0-65533 GCA_901007745.1 Hippocampus kuda | reverse complement strand
GGGGGGGGGGGGGGGGCCCCCGGGCCCCCCGGGGGGGGGGGGGGGATGATTTGTCGAGTAGACTGTGAGAAGAGTGTGTTAAGTAACAGTGTAATGTGTTAATGAAGAGGAGACCATTTTTATGTTTGGACATTGGGGTGATGACGAGCTAACCCCCGCTTAGCACGCCGTAAGGTTCCTTTCAAAATGTGATGGCCGGAAACGTTATTTCTAACGAATACGAAACACGATTTTGCCGTTTGTCAACTTTGTTGGGGTGGAATAAAAATTACCCCAAATAAAAACGCAATGAGACGGACGGCATGCTTGTATCATCCAATCCCGATTAGCTGTTAGCGTTTGCAAGACACCACACCCCACAACGGATTGTTGTCGTTTATAAAAACACCCCCAGAGTAGGCGGCATGGTGATCGAGTGTTGAGCACGTCGGTCCCTTTTGTTCTAAGTTTCCGGCCTGTGTTTGAATCTTTCCTTCCTGTGCAGAGTTTGCATCTCCCAACATTGCTCGCTTGAGTGGGCTCCCCTCCCACATCCCCGAAACATGCATATTTTCCCCAGGCTGTAATTCATATTTGAGCCGGGAAGCAATGAGTATAAAAAGGTAGATAGATGTCATCTATGTCAGCAAGCCGTTGGGTGGTCATCGAAGAGGTGAATAGAGGTTGTTATTTACAGCTGTCGGGCACATGTAAAGGTGACAAAATGATACTTCACATGTGCAAGATAAATGGGTGGCTCATTTGTAGAAAGCTAATATTATACTGACTGGTATATGGTCTTTATCCTCTGGAAAAGCAAGTAATATTAGTGACGTGCTGAGAAGCACAGAGGAGCTGACCCTCCAATACCGTATATCCAAGCACACCAGAAGAAGCAGCACAATTGAAGGAGAACGTGTGACAAAAAATGGGATTCGTTATTTTATTTGTGTAATCACAAAATGTTTTGATAAGAAAGTCTCATATTGAGTGCAATTGTTCTGCGTTGAACACTTTTGAGTTTGTTGTTTTTAGGCTGGACTGCATTCATGGCATTTGGGTTGATTTCAATGGGGAAAGATAAGACGTTTGATTGATGGAAGTCACAGCTCGTCATTTATAGTGGAAGTGAACACAGGATTCTCTTTGTTTGCCTTCGAGTTGCTGGTGACTTTCCATTCATTCCTGGGTAACAGTATCAGCAGTGATACAAGTGGAGCACTGTTTAGATGAAAACAACAATAAACCTCAGGGGTGTTTGTCATCGTCTTTTCCGCCGGACGTCTGACTCATCCCAGCTGCGCTCCTTGTCTTCCATCTCCCGTAGGCCGCTGCTGATGTAGTTGTGTTGTGACGCTGGTCCCGCGTTGCCACTACCTCCAGCCTCCTCCCGCCCCCCGTGGTGCCTCTTCGCCGCTGTATGACCTCTAACCTCCAGCCTCTGCACACCCATCAAGACAGAGGATTTCTTCCTCCGGAGCCCCCAAGCTTGCCCTTCGCCTCCTCGCCAAGGAGCAGCTGACTGACTCCACTTGGACTAGAGGAGCTGTCGGATCCCCCTCCCTCCCTCCTTGTCCCAGAATCCCCCAGAGGTCTGAGGTTTTTCTTCTGGTGGTATCGAGCCCGGCTCAGCCGGCCGCGTGAACTCTTCAAAACTGGGGCGCGATTCGTGTGATGCGACCATGTCGGGTCTGGGCGAGCGCCGGCCGGTCAACGCGGACTATGCCGTCTCCCTGCTGGAGCAGCTCAAGTTCTTCTACGAGCAGAAGCTGCTGACGGACGTGGTGCTGCTGGTGGACGACACGGAGTTCCCGTGCCACAAGATGGTGTTGGCTGCGTGCAGCTCCTACTTCAGGTCAGTTAGTGTGCGCCCCCCCCCCCTCAAGTTTTACATGCGGGGAAACCCCCTGATTGGTGGTGGCGGCGGCGTGCGCGCAGGGCGATGTTCATGGGCGGCCTGAGCGAGAGCAAGCAGACGCACGTGCACCTGAGGAACGTGGATGCCGCCACGCTGCAGATCATCATCACGTACGCCTACACAGGCCACCTGGCCATCAGCGACAGCACCGTGGAGCCGCTCTACGAGACCGCTTGCTTTCTGCAGGTCAGCTGGCAAGATGCCGTACGCTTGTATAAAATGTTATTGGGGCTGAAAACTATAACTGCTTCAGACAACAAAGTGTATGCAGAAAAGTGGTGAAGATTGCACGACTGTCTTGTGTCTTATATGTTGTGTTATTTTTGTTATTTTGACTTCAAAATGGCGCCGCATGAGTGGCTGCCTTTCCAGCAGCTCCTATATTTTGTTGTTCTACTTCTTCCTTTCATAACTTTGCTGCTGTGAAATGGGAATTTCTCCATTGTGAGACTAATAAAGGTTTTGTTATCTTAAAAAAATAAAATGAAATCCCCTGGGCATTTGTTTCGCTAATGTCCGTCCAGGTGGAGGACGCCCTGCTGCAGTGCCGCGATTACCTGGTGAAGAAGATCAACCCCGAGAACTGCGTGCGCATGCTGAGCATCGGCGACCTGTTCAGCTGCAGCGAGCTGAAGCAGAGCGCCAAGCGCATGGTGGAGCACAAGTTCCCCATGGTGTACCGGCAGGACGCCTTCCTGCAGCTGTCGCACGAGCTGCTGCTGGACGTGCTGAGCAGCGACAACCTCAACGTGGAGAAGGAGGAGACTGTGCGAGAGGCGGCCATGCTGTGGCTGGAGTACAACATGGAGGCGCGCTCGCAGCACCTGTCGTCGGTGCTCAGCCAGATCCGCATCGACGCGCTCTCCGAGGTGACGCAGCGGGCCTGGTTCCAGGGCCTGCCGCCCAACGACAAGTCGGTGGTGGTGCAGGGCCTCTACAAGTCCATGCCCAAGTTCTTCAAGCCGCGCCTGGGCATGACCAAGGAGGAGATGCTCATCTTCGTGGAGGCGCTGTCCGAGATGCCGGTCATGAACGTGATGATGCCGCTGGTGCCCGCCATGGTGTGCTACAGCCCGCAGGCCGAGAAGGTCTACAAGCTGCGCAACCCGCCGCGAAACCTGCAGAAGGTGGGCACGCTGGTCACCCCCGACAACGACGTGTTCATCGCCGGCGGCGAGGTGGTGCTGGAGAACGCCTTTAGCCGCGGCGGCGGCGGCGGCCTGCAGGTGCCGGTGGACAGCTTCTTCTGGCTGGACGCCCAGCAGAACACCTGGGTGGCCAAGACGCCCATGCTGTGCGCCCGCCTCAAGCCCTCGCTGGTCTACTGCGACGGCTGCATCTACGCCGTGGGCGGCGACAACGTCGGCGGCGAGCTCAACCGGCGCACGGTGGAGCGTTACGACCGCGTGAAGGACGAGTGGAGTATGGTGAGCCCGCTGCCGCTGGCGTGGAGCTGGAGCACGTGCGTGGTGGCGCACGACTGCATCTACGTGCTGACCCTCGACCTCATGTACTGCTACCTGCCGCGTGCCGACGCGTGGGTGGAGATGGCCGTTCGCAAAACCAGCCGCTGCTACGCCTCGGCGGCCGCCTACGGGGACCTCATCTTCTACCTGGGCGGCCTGCACGTGAGGGGCAGCTCGGCTCGCGGCGCATGCCCGCCGCCCGACGCCTCCTCGCTGGACGTGGAGATCTACGACATCAACAAGAACGAGTGGCGCCAGGCCGCCAATATCCCCGCCAAGCCCTACTCGGACCCCAGCGTGCACGCCGTGGTGCTGCTCGACGGGCTGTGCATCTTTAAGCGCGAGACGCACATGAACGACCGGCCCAAGTACGCCATCTACAAGTACGAGGTGGAGCTGGACCGCTGGTACCTGCGGCAGCCCGTGTCAGAGCGCATGCTCTGGGAACTGGGCACCGGCTTCCACTGCACTGTGGGCAAGCTGTACCCATCCTGCCTGGAGGAGTCCCCGTGGAAGCCGCCCGCCTACCTCTTCTCGCCCGACGGCGCCGAGGAGTTCAACATGGATGGGGAGCTGGTGTCCCTCCCCCTCGTATAGCTCTCAGGCACCCCCTTGGTGAGCCAGCTGGGGGTGCGGGGCGTGTGAACCCTCGAAAGGACGCAGAATCTGCCGCTCGGGGACGTTGGCTCCAAACATAATGGACGTACTAACCTCGCAAACTTCTTTTCTTCTTGAGCTCATAACGTGGTGGGGGGGCGTGAGGTGGTCTGTTCAAACACATTTGCCCTCGCGGTTCCCAGGCTGAAGGATTCGAATCTCTTGGTTTGCTGCGTGGAGTTTGCATGTTCTCCCCGCGCTTGCGTGGGGTTTTTGTTGTTTTTTTTTCTGCGGGTACTCCGGCTTGCTCCCACATTCCAAAACCATGCATGTCAGCTCAATTGGCCAAACGTGTGAGTGAGAGTTTTCCGTCGCTTTTTCTCTTCAAAAACGACCCACAAAAAAAAGGTTTGGGATACAGAGAATTGGGACCGAGCCCTGCCGTGCAAAGCAACTGTCCACTTGTTGCCTCAGGATGCCATAACAGGGTAGCAAAGCACTACTTATGACTAAATGCCACTCGAAATACTTTTTACATTAAGGTGGCGCCAAATCAACACTTTTCACCGTCCAATTTTTCAGTGGATAAAAGCGAGGTTCTCTCTCCTGCCTTTGAGCGACTTCTCGACTCTGTTGCAACCTGCTGATAACACTCTTAAGATCAGTGGCTACTGAATTTATAGTGCCATCGGCAGCTTTCCGCAGAGGTCGTGGAAGCCGAAAAGCCCCCCCCCCCAAAAATAATTGCGTAACTTTTTGGGAGTCGTGTTCTGCGCCCTGCAATTGCCTCTCGCCCAAAAATCAGCTGGGATAGGCGCCAAGTGGGATCCAAAATTGGTTGGCTGGCTCATCTCTGGGTTCTTCAACACTCACCCCGCCCCTTTTCGATCTCCCTGTCCTCCGACCGTGATTGGACAATCTCTTCAGAGGAGCTAAGAGTGACCTCGGGATTAATCTTATCAAGCAACTTTCCGGACAACAAAGAAAATTTAAAAAAAAAAAAAAGGCATGTTATGGCAGTACAGGGGCAGGGAGACTGTAGATAACCTCCCCCCCCCTTGCCTCTCTTGGTTGTGGGCAACAAGGGCGACTGCGGGTCCAGTCGCTCGCCCACTCTGCCCTTGGCTACGCCCACTGCGCCTGGGGCCTTCCACACAACCATCGATTAACGCCTCACGCTATGCTGGTGATCGTCATTGGTAACACACACACACAGACGCCTCTTCTTTGCAGTTCTCATTTCTAAGCTGCTGAAGTATGATAAATATCTATTTTTCATATGTTTAAAACATGTGTTACAGTTTGGGGGGGGGGGCGACAACCGGTTCTATTTTGTATTAGTGGTTTGTTTTTTTTTTATGAAAATTAGACATTACTGTAGTGTGACTGTGGCTGGAAGTTGGTCCTCGTTCATTAAACGGGCCTGGGAGCTTTGTTGCCCTGGAAACCAGCCCTTGGCAACCACTAGCGGGAGTCTGGCGTGGTGAGATCTTAAACTCCATGAGCACAGGTGCTTCATGGCGGACGTTCGGAGCATGTTTGGCTGCATCCTATTCCGTTGGCACTGTTTCCCCTGAAATATAATTTATTAAAGTATAATCGAAAAGAGTTTCTCATTTTCGTCGAATGGAATGGATTTGTCGCAAAGCATAAAATGATTTATTTTTTACAGGACAAGTCTCCAAACATCCATTTCTCCAGCGTGCAGACAAAGCATGTCGATATTTGAAATTCATACACGAAAAAAATAAATAAGACCAATGAAAGTAGAAAAGGCCGAACGTGACAAGCAGGTGAAGGTTGTCAGTTTTCATTCAGGAAGTTGAATTATACACAAGGATAATTGTCATGACAATGTGCCTGTTCAAGTAACAGCATTGGCTTTTTAATTTTTTTTTTTTTTTTTTTGCAGATTGTCGGAAGTATTATTCACGGAAAAACCTTATGTCTCAAAATGTCTTACTTCCTGGTGTATTTCAGCTAAAAGAGCCTTCTAGAATATATTTCTATGGTCTTGAAAATCCCAAAATTACCTGTTACTGATCAGTTGAAATAAGCACGTCGATAGCCTAAATATTTTATAAAAGGGGAACTTGAGCATTATAAAACTGCTTTAAAAATGTGTGCATAAACTGCAACTTGCTGAGGTCGTAACCTTTGCTCAGTCAACAGTGAATTGGTTTGTCTTTTGTGACTAAAAAATATCCCCAAAATGTTGATATTTCCCCATTTTGATTCAGCAGCACAATATCTCCGCCCAACACCTGACCCAAAGTAACCATGCTGTTACCAAGGCAACCACAGTGTTATGACAGCTGGACTGGTGTCGTGGTAAATGCGGTGGGCTTCAAAGTTGAGAGCGTCAGTCGTGCTTCACAGAAGGTACTCCAGCGATCCAAAACAGCAGTGATGTGAACAGTGCAATCACGTCGGCGCCACTTTGTTGCCAAGAGGGTCAAGTCTCTGGTAGCAGTGGTGGTAGGGGGGCAGGAAGGTGTTCGGTTAGGGGACCAAGCTGACACGAGCGGGGTCACGGTTGAGCCTGGTCAGCGGCAGTCTCCGGGTGGGATGCGGCAGCGGGCTGGGCCAGGGTGGAGAACCAGGACGACATGGCTGACTTGGCGCTGGTAAAAGCTCCGCCCACTGACTGACCTGAGACCACAAGATGGTGGATGGCCAGTCATCAGCCAATCGGTGAGTCAAGTGAAGTTTATTTTTAAAGTGAATTTTGCTCATTAAATGGTCATGTAGTGCAATCCAAATTTATGTTGTGCCTGCCTTGGCCACTACAGGCAGCAGTGTGTTATACAGTCATGCAGACACATGAAAAATAGATGTAATGTACTTTGTTTTAAACTCAGAACGCGGATTAGTGTCTGTGTTATAAGGTTTAATTTGACAGTTAACTACACTGTAAATGTTTGTGCTTTCTCACCGACGGCCTTCCCGGTTTGGACCACGCTCCTGCTGGTGGTCATCATGGCGTTGCCGATCTTCTTGCCGCGCTCGCTGTTGTTCACCGAGCTGCACACAAGCAAAACAAAATGTTTTCTCAGTTTTAGAATTATGGGCAACCAATTATTTCAATACAGTTATGGTACAACATTTTTTTTTTTTTGAAAGCTGCTGTTGAGCTGCAAGCGTGCGGGACTCACTGTGTCAGACGCAGTTTAACATCGGCAACGCTGTACTGTCCCTGGAACGGATGTCTGCAGCACACGAGGTTTGTTGGAGAGAACAAGGTAAGACTGAATCATTAAAACATTTTATCTTTTTTTTTTTTTTACTTTGTCATCAACGCCCCACCCAGCCCCGACAGATTCGTAATTGCTGATAGATGCCACAAGATGGCAGCAAAGCATTATATGAGGTGACTAGTGTATTTAAATAGGGCTTTCCTCCTCCCTTCAAAACAGTTCCTTGGCAGCTAAGTGCAACTTTTATATTCCACATGACACCAAAACAGCAAATAAATAAAGATCAGAAACCAGCTTTTAGGAAATCAGGCATTTGATGCCAAAAGGACAAGGCGGCGTTACCCCGGCGTGGCGGCGGCCATGGCGGCATGCTTGTTGCTGTGCCACAGGCGGTAGTTGTGCGTGACCTTCCAGCTGGTGATGAAGGGGGTGCCGTAATCCGCCAGCAGCCTCTCGTTATCTGCCACAAAAGACGTGTGAGACTGTTTCCAACTGAAATTTGCATGTCTTTCAAATTGCATTCATGCATTTCCCCAAAAATGTGCTGGTCTGTGATTTTTGGCAGCATTCCCAGAGGGCGGCTGAGGTGTGATCGTGACTCCTCGCACCTTCTTGCAAGCAGGACGCCAGCAGGGCGTGGAGGTAGACCGCGAACTGTGCCCGGATCCACTCGTCGCCGCCCTCCCAGCCGGTCCCGTCCAGGAAGACGTCATCTCGGTTCTCCGTCACATGCTTCAGCAGGTAGTCGGCAAAGCGCAGGTCGGCCGTGGTCAGGCCCAAAATTTTTCGCAACTCGCCGTCGTGGATCTGGATGCTGGCCTACGGGAAGCCGCTTGAGAGATTCCATTCGGAGAGGGAATAAACGCTCTGACAATTTTCCGTCTTCGCTCACCTCCTCGACCTCCACCACGGCATCGCTGAGGTGCCTCTGCTGACGGAAGAGGACGTTGGTTGCCCCGGCGACAAAGCCGCGCACCGACACGTCGGACAGAAGGTGGTGCTGCTGCAGCGCCATGTACGGGAGACACAGGTAACCCTGTGCGCAAGGTCGGACGCTTCATGAGGCACAGTGCCACCACAATGGGAAGAAGCATTTTGCTTCTCATCACCGCAGCACACTGGACGAGTGGTGAGCATGTCTGCCGAACTGTGTCAAGGTTCTGGGTTAGAATCTGTGCCCAGGCCTTCCTATGTGGATTTGTGTACTCGCATTGACTGGCAGCAACCAGTTCAGGGTTTGTCTATGTGTAGCCTGACACTTGACTGGCGACCAATCCATTGTTTGTTTCCATGTGCCCTGTGACTGGCTGGCAACCCATCCAGGGTGTACGTGGCTTCTCTCCCGAAATTTGGCACTTTCACCCCTCGTCCGCATGTCGCCACGCACGAAGAGGGATGAGCACGTAAGCGCGATTCAGCCAATGTGCATTTACTTTGGTGAAGATGGCAAGCGGCATGCCGTACTGGTCCTCCTCCAGACCGGACAGCAGCCCCTGTGCGACGGCGCCCTGCCCCCCGAGCGGCTGCACCGTGATGGGCACGGCCGGCGCCTTGCCCTCCGCCACCTCGTCCAGCACGCCGGGATCCAACGTCTCCCAGTCGCTCTCCGATGACTCGGGGGATGCGCGGGAGGGCGGCTTGAGGAGAGGCTCGGCGTCGTTGCTGGAGGGCGACCCCCGGGCGTCCCCATCGCCCCGCAGCAGCTCCGAGGCGGACACCGCCTCAAACTCCTCGGCCCCCGAGACGCTCGCCGCTAGGTTCGGGTCCTCTGACAGGCTGCTCTTGGGCTGGTAGTGCGAAGACTCCACCAGGCCGTGCTCCATCATGCCTGCGCGCACGCACGCACGCGCGATGGTGAATGCCGTACCTAATGAAGTGGCCGCTCTTTGCGCATTACGCACCTGGGAACAACGACAGGACCGTCATCAGCGTTCCCACAAGTCTGCTGACGGGCGACACGTAGAAGAGGACCTATGGAGGTGACCGGTCGTCAGTCACAAAGCAGCGACACAGACAGGAAGTAGGCTGTGTATGTGTGTGCTTGATGACACCTTCTTCTCCAGCAGGATGAGCTTGACAAGGATGAGAACCTGAAAGGATGGAAGACGATTTCTTTAGATTTGGACATTCAGCTAGTTGGGTGTGTTTTTGTTTTTTAAACCAATGGACAAGGTGTCACAATATTTAATGTCCAAATTGGACATTTTTCACTTCATGTTCCATAGGCATCCCAAAACTTTTGTCCCATTTGTATATTTTTTTCCACTTCATGTGCTATTGCCCATACGTCCACATTTTGCGCATGCTCCTTCATCTTCTACCTTGTGTCTGAAATGCAGGATGAGATCTCGCGGTGACAAGCCTGCAGAGAGACAAAAAAGCTCATCACCAAAGACACAAAGAAGAGCCGACGTGGACATTTGCATCTGACAAGGACATACCGAGGAAGACCTGCGAGCCGTCCAGAGCGGAGCCCCTCAAGGAGCCGTTCATGTGCTCGTAAAGTTCCTGCAGAAAAAGCCAATTAAAAGGTGAGTGGCGTCCGCAAGCGCCAAGCGGAAGATGCTTTCTCACCTTCAGGATGGAAATTTGAGAGAAGTCTTTCTCCTCAAAGTAAGCGTGTGTGATGAGCTGCAGTTTGGCTTGGACAAGACCGAACAGAGGCTGCAAACGACAAACAACTTAGCTGTGGGAAAAAAAGCTTTGGTGGACTTGGGCGCTGGAGTCCGCGCCTTTTCATAAGCGACGTAGCATAACGTGAGCAGCGTGCCTCACCACCCGGCTCAGCACGCAGACGCTCTTCTGCACTGTTTCCCGGGTCACGTCGGCCTGTCGGACCTTCAGCGCCTGAGGATGGGAACGACACCAAAAAAAAATACAGCAATTGGCACACTATCAATCAAAGGATGGTTGTCACATCGTCACCGTGGCAACCGAGCATGACCACAAAGTGACCGACCTTGGCCTCGATCTGCCGGTAGCAGGACACACCGTAGACGCACTTGGCGTCTTTGCCAAGCGGGGGGAGATGGAAGTAGACCGTATCTGCAGGACAAAAAATAAAATAAAATCACCTGTGAGGGGCGGCCATGTTTGTTTGACACAGGAGGCGAAATTTAGCTTTCCACAGCAGGTGCACTCGTACCTTCCAGGTAGTTGTGCGCTCCGTCGGGCAGCGCCAGGAACGGGAGGTACTTCCACTCCTCGGGCAGCACGTTGCTATCGTGACCCTCGTGCGGCATCAGCGGAGGGTACGAAAACTCCACCTGATGTCGGACAGAAACAAAAAGTAGATACCGCAAGTAGCGACGTGACAAAACTGTACTAGTAAACATTTATGATTCTAGTACTTCATTAGGTATACTCGTAGCCCACAGTTTTGCCTCAGTTGCAACATGCAATTGCTCTCCAAGTGGGCAGAAATGTCAAAGAGTAGTAATACTAGTTGCATACTTAGGATGTGTAACCATACAAGTGGCAGACTATGGAAGGAGGAGAGCCTGTTGGCGGAGTCACGCGCTTCCATCGCAAACGCGTGCTTCTTTTGTCATGCGAAAAAGACAAAATGGCAACGTAGCTGCCTAACAGGTGTTGGTTTGCAGAACAGGTTTTGTGTACGAGCTCAATCAAAGCACAACAAGCAGGTTTGGCTTCCCACCAACAAAGATGACAACAGAGCACCAGCAAGATCATCTGACAGGAAACCAAAATCTTAACGCTGCTTTGAAACTCTGACCTTGGTTTGAAACCCTAAATGGACGCTCCAATGCAGACTTGAAACCCTACTTTAAAATATGTATACCACTTAGACACCCATGGTTGAAACCCTATTCCAGTGTTGAAACCATTACTTGAGCTCTACTTTGAAATCGCAACCCATTTAAACCCTAGTTTGGGATGTTGCTGTTGTCTTTTGTGCAACAACAACTGGAGCAACAGCTGGAAAGAAGTGCAGGACGTTACGTAACCAGCAGAAAACAGCTGATGCATCATCATGATCATTATCATCATCATCATCGCGCCTGCCTTCTTTCGTGTAGTCGTAATGTAGCTGTTAGCATGTTGCTATCGTGGTATGAAGCAGCAGAAGGTTGACGGACCTGGCAGCCCTTCTTGTGGTGAAAGCCGACCACCACGATGTGGAGCACCGGCCCCCGTGGCTCGTCCACGTCCTGCGGCTCCATACGCTCCAATCCGGGCTCCCACTCGTGGGGCTTGAACACAGCAATGATGGAGCCGCGGTTTAATCCAGTCAGCCCACAACGGAATGAAACGATGTCAGCACAGTACCGTAGAACTGATACTCACTTCCGCCTGATCAGAGCGAGCAGAGAACAAAATTCAATAAAGGCAGGCATTGCCTGTCATTTCCGGCTACACCCACTAAACCTCATAGGACGAATAAAAACGACCACAGCAGACAATTATGACTGTGTTAATGTGTACACTGTTCACGCTTTGAGGATACGTTATAAAGTGTGAACTGGATCTACCCAGCAGTTCTTATGGATTTGTTTTGTGTTTGGTAGCCGGATATCCGTCACAAACGACGGCCCGTGGAACACCATCTTGTCAGTACAGTATTCGAAAATCCTCTTGACTTGGACTCTGTACTCTTTAAAAGTAAATGATTACGTCATGTTTTACCACAACAAATTGCAGCGTCACGTGTTACTCATCGATGTGAGTCCTTCTGTTTGAGCACCTTTTTTAAATATAAATTGAATCGAACGCACCCGTCGATTCAAAGTAACATTTATTAATGTTTTAATTCACATCCGCATTTGACAAGAAAACATCCTCGACGTCGGGGCTCGACGCCTTTGGTCTGGTTTGCGGCTTTCAATTGCTTCTGTCTGGATGCTTTCATCAAACATGGCGGCAAATCAAGCGACGAATCCTTCTCAGTTGCTCCCGTTGGGTTTGTACATTTTAAGAATTATTGAAAAATATATATATTCCAACATTATTAGGTTGGACAAATGACCCTGAGCACACTAAAATTCCCCTCACTTGAACAACAGATGATAACATTTTACAGCTCATGTAAGCGGCGTAGCTCTTCCGCGTGGTGTTAACATTTCATTTTTTAAAAGAGAATTTTTAGAGTATGATGTAGAAAAGCGGATATGTGTTAAAGCTAACTGTTGTACCTCTAAATACAACACAGCATGGCGACACATTTGAATTAATTGCATTTGCACACCAGTCCAGGTGTCCTGAATTTTGTAAGTAGAAATGACGACCACGGTTCTGTCTATTCATAAGCCACGTTTGTATAAAATTACTGGGCAACAGTTTTTAATACTCAGCAAATAAACACAATTTTGTTCATCTATTGAATACATCCTGTCTTACGGCTGGGCATTTAATTTAGGTTTATTGCTCAGGGTGAATGGTTTTTAATTTTTTTTTGTTTGTTTTTCTGTGTATGCAAATGTATGTTTTTGGGTGTTTCAGAGCTTGTGGACAAGTGCATCGGTTCTCGCATCCACATTGTCATGAAGACGGACAAAGAAATTGTCGGCACTTTGCTGGGCTTCGATGACTTTGTCAGTATCCTAAAAAGCAAACACGTTGTACACCCAAGTCAGAGTCACTTGATTTTGAGTATCTAGGACTGTATCTGTTTATCATGTTGTTTTCCTGGTCATGGTGGAGATTCCATAACTTGTGTGCTTAAGACATGGTCCTCGAGGATGTGACTGAATTGTAAGTTGTATATATTTTTTCCTGCTTCAAGTCTTGTCAGATGTTTCTTGTTCATTAATGGCGCATGTTCTCGTGCTTTAGTGAACTAACACCAGAGGGTCGCAGGATCACCAAACTGGACCAGATCTTGCTCAATGGCAACAACATCACCATGGTAACGAACTGCCCCGCGTGACAGCTTTATGTGTCATCAGTATAAAAGATGAAAATAAAGATTTTGTGTTTCCTGTGCAGCTCATCCCAGGCGGAGAAGGCCCGGAAGTTTAAGACCGGCATCTGTTGGAGCAGTTTTGTTTTATTTTGGAATTTTTTTGTTGTTCCTTCTTGTTCTTCAGGGTAGAAGGGCACTTTTTGTAAAAAGGTTCTTGGTTTGACAATAAAAAGTGCAACATGAAGTGCGCACACACACACATAAAATGATACTGTTTTATTGATTACTTAAGTGTTTAACCCAGTTTATCTGAGAGCAAAAAAAAAAAAAAAATCTGCTCATGGGTTGCCTGTTTCAGTACATGGACGGCTTCTCCTCGCCTTTGGGATTGATCACCTTGTCCATGTTCTTGCTGATCATGTCGTACAGTTCCACCTTAAAGGAAGGAAAGCGGTGTAAGAAACATTAATTGCTAAACTCTTTCTTTCCTCCACTCACATAGAAGCTACGCAAGTCCAGGATGATCATTCGGATGTCGGAGTAGATGGACACGTCCTTGTCATGGACCAGCGAGCGGTAGTCCATCTGGAAAGAAAACAAGTCCACCTCTGTGCTCCCGAAAAAAAACCCCAAAAACTGTCACAAGGTTTTCCAACTCACCACGTGAGTGTCTTTGGACGCTTTGGCCACAGCGTCTCCCCTCTCCAGCAAGTACCTAAATCAGATCACGACGTGCCAATCACAATTGGCGATTTGGCACAGTTTCTTGTTTTCACGCCTCGCCACCTACTTGTTGAGGTTCGTCTGAAAGCCTTCTACTTTTGTTTTGACCGCAGCGATTCTCTCCAAGATTTTCTCCTGCAAGCCAACAAAATGAGAAATTTGGCGTGTGGTGACATTTTAACAAGCTGTGATGTCACAGTATGTAATACAGCTCAAATCTGAAAAGCACACAGGTTAAAACGTACCTGAATGGCGACGCCAAAGTCATTACCATCTTCAATTTTGGGGATGAGGTGCTGAATCCAGCTTGTGACCTGCAAATACACAGACTGAAGTCGCGCCGAAGCGTGTGGAGAATACTCTGAGCGGACGCGTCGCCAGCCAGTTTACGGTGATGATGGTCTCTCGCAGGCTGACAATCTCGGGTTTCAATCTGCCCACCAGCGCCAAGATGATCTCGTGGGACTTGATGAAGCCGCATATGGGCTCTGTGGGAGCAAGCAGAGGGCTCAAGCTCCATGACATCACAACCAAATCCCTGCACCACAGAAAGCATCAACAATACTTGACTTTTTTTCTTCTTCTTCTCTTCATCCTCATTCGTCTCCATGTCCTGTCACAAAGTCACATGAGCAATTAGGGACCCACCATCATTCGTTCTTTTACCAAATTCCTTCTCGTCTGGACTACTGCAACGGTACCTTTTCAAAACGGTTTATAAAAGGGCCACTACAAAGCTGTGAACATTGGCATGAATTAACAAAGAGGTTCTCAGGGTGGTAAGTGGGCTCCCTCTAGCGGTACAAATGTGCATATGTGTCAGTAGTGTCTTGAATCCATCTTATGCATTTCCTGATTATCAAGCAAGCCTTTATTCTTCATGTCATGGTGCAAAAGGACAGAAGCAAAGTGTCATAAATTACTGACGCGCAAATTTCAAAGGAATCATGGTCAATAGAAGTCAGAAAATTCCCGAGTAAACACCTCATCGGCGGGGGGTGGGTCAGGTATGGGGATGTCCAGTGGAGCTTTGAGCGACGACATGTCTGTCACGCAGACATCCTGACAAGAAACATGTAATCACTTGACTGCTTTAATATATCACATGGAACTTTTTAGACGGTCAAAGTGTAGCTTTGATTATCGTGTGTGTTGCTTGGCAATAGAATGGTTTTTATTGATTTGATTTTGGACCTGGAGCAGAGCGTCCATCTGGAGGATCTTGGAGGGAATGACAGTGGAGAAGAGATTTTTTGCCTAGAGAGGAAAAAATGTCATGTTGCATTTTGAGGACATTACTTAGGAGATTTTTCTGTAGTTTTTTTTTCCAGATTTGTAATATTAAAAAAAGAGGAACTGAAGCACATTTCGGAAACAAACCTCATTTGACATGGCCTGGTGGAAGGTTTCCACCTGCAAGAGATAACAAATAAGTGAAAATCGACGACTGTTGAACGTTTTCCCTCACGAACTGCTGACTCACTTCTCATTTTACTTTCATTTTGCATCAAATTAATGGCTTCCATTGCCAGCAACACTGAATCCATTCATTAGAACACGTTAGTGATGCTAAACATGGTAGGCATTTTCTGCAGGCGAGTTTCTGGTCATTTTCCTTTGTTTAAAATGAAAACAAAAACTTACCCTAGCTGCATTTTCGCTGCTTATCTTCAACACGGAACTTTTGGGCATGGCAGCCAGAAAACTCCTTTTTTTCAAACGAGTAAAACAAAAACGTGAAAAACAGCAATTGTGCAACGGTAGTACGAAGAATAGTCTGATTTTATTTTATTTCCTCGTACGCTTGAGTTTACTTTCGATTTGAAGCACCGCCTCCCTCTTCGCTTTTAACTGACTAAAACCATTTCCGCTTCGACCTTCAACTCAAAGTAACGCATATTGTTCAATAAAATAAATGATATAATTCAACTCAGATGGGTTAATGTATTTCTTGATTTGGTTTATGATTCTACTTTCTCCATTTTGCTGGAAAATGTTCCCATGAAAATCGCAAATCAAGACGGAAGTACAGTACACTCGAAGCCTTTTCAATTTACTTTTAATGTGAAAATCAAACCGGACCGGACCAGAAGTAGCGTTGGATCTGAACTTCCGACTTCGTTCTGCAGATATGACTACTGTACTCGATTAAGTTCAGGTGAGGCAAAACGTCTCTATTGTCTATGTTTTCGTTTTTTTTCCTTAAATGTTGTCTTTTGGGTGCTCGGGGGTTAAAAGGTAGGTCAGGTTAAACGGTGCTTGTGTGTACGCGGTGACGCTTCTTCGTCTCGCTGAAGCAAAGTTTGAGTACATGAAACGTCGACGTTTGGCTTTTATGTCGCTCGTTGAAGTTGAACTCGTTCAAAGACCTAATTAAGTATTACTTGACACTACCATGTATTGTGAGAGTTTTTTTTTCAAACTTGTTATTCACAATATCAATACCTTTTTTGTTGTTCCTCTGGGTTTGGATTTTACCTTGACAGGAAGTTACTGGCGTCAATGAAAGCAAACGATACGTGTTAGCTCAAAGAGAATGCCAGAGGAATTATTTTCAGGAAAACTATTCGTATAGTTTTTTTTTTTTTAAATGTCTTTCAGTTGAAGTTTTGATGCTCTGTACATTGTTGTTGACACCTGCGCCATATTTCCTTCATCACACTGACAAAATGTTGCTCACAGATTGGATCAAACATGACGCCTCTCTACACTTCAAATGTGAATTAATCTGTTTCCCCAGTTTATTTGCAGTGAGTAGCAGCATTAGGCAGATGGAGGAGGCAAGGACTAGAGCCATAGCCTACCTTACCTCAGGCCTGGGCCTGGGCCAGGGCGGAAAGGCCGAGGCCCAGTTGATGGCCAGCTACCCACTGCCGCTGACCCAGAAGTACCGTCACCTCATGGTGGAGACCATGCTGAGGGAAAATGTGTCTGGCAGCAGCAGAGCTCAGGTCAGCACTTGACATTCGGCTCCTAAGTTTTGATGAAGAGACGAGGGGTGTACATTTCGTAACATTTGGCTGGTTAGAGTACATATACGTAAGTTGAACCTACTTGAAAATGGTCATTTAGAATGGTGTAATCTTTTCCGTTCAGGTGTTGGATTCATTGAATAATTTGGTGAAAGCCTTGAGCATTTTGGAGAAGTATGGCTACAACCTGACCAGCGTCACTAGGCCCAAGTTCTGGCGCAGCGTCAAGCACAACAATCCGGTCTTCAGATCCACCGTGGACGCCATCCAGGTGAGCGCCGCCACTGGCGTCCTGTCGACAACCCAAACCGATGCCTGATGGCCGAGTCGCTGTCGCACAGGGCGGCCGGAGGGTGCTCTTCCTTTACGGCTACACCAAAGAGCAGTCGGACGGCCTCAGCTTTCCCGATGACGTCGCCGAGCCTGATCGTGACACAGTCGCCAAGGTGACGCTGGAAGTCATGACGTTGCGCAGGGAGCTGGAAATGCTCATTAAGGTTTGACTTGTCCTCAAGGAACCATTTGCTATCTTTGCGGATTCACAGCGTCCTTATTTATTCATCTTTAGGGCACGCATCCTCATCGGGAAGTCTTCAAAGAGTTGGTCCCTGAGTTGGCCGGCCCGCAGGTGTGCATAATATTTCGTACTCATGCAAAGCCAAGGTGAAGACAGACCGATTTTTATTTTTGTAATCCAGGATGCGACGGTGACTGAAGCCCCCGTAACCCCACCGGAAGAGGAGAAGTCATCACCCAAGCCGCCGCCGCCGCCCTTGATGCCCAAGCCCAACTTAGCAGCAGTTGCCGGACAAGCTCCGGAACCGCCGTCGTCATGTCAGTTGCTCACAAATGTTTACTTAGTGATTGATCAAATTTATGGATTAAGAGAGTGCTAGAGCGCTGTATGCTGGCAGTGAACGCAACTCGCTTCACAACAAAAAGCAGCTTGACAGATAGTGTAGAATTCTTTCAAAAAAAACCCTGAAAGTTTAATTTGACGAAAGTCAGAGTCCGATCGGTTGTGTTGATCCCCAGTTTCGAAATTAGGTGCTCTGAACGTGTAACAAAAATTGTCGTGATGTTTTTAGAAAATTATTACATGTGTACAAGGGCTTTTTGAAAAAATTCAATTTTCTTTATTGTTCTTAATTTCTATAAAAGTGGGTCGTGACTCAGTGAAAATCGGTGACAACAGTTGACAACCACTGATTTAGATTACAAGAGTGGTCTGCAAAAGAATGACAAATTACAGTACAGTGGTATTAAATACAAGTTTTGCGAAGTACCGACTTTGAAATTGTCCGCGCAGCGGACCAGTGCAATCTGTGCGGCGGCTCGGCAATGGTCGTGTGCCCCTCGTGTGCCAACCAGTCCTTCTGTGACGCGTGCGACGACCTCTTCCATCGCCACCCGGCAAGGACCAGTCACAAGCGAGAGCGAGGACTGAAAACAATGCAGGGTATGCCACTTTAAACGTCATATTCGTAATCGCACTCATCTCTCGTTTTTTTTTTTTCCTTTCCTTGAACGTGTTGTTTGTTTGCCACCTCTGAAGGAATGTGTTCCATCTGCGGCGTGTCACCCGTGCATGCTCAGTGCGCCACGTGCGAACACATGCTGTGCCTGAAGTGCGATGGCCTCTTCCATTCGCACCCCGAGCGCAAAGGTCACACCAGGACGGTGCTCACACCCGCCAAGACGAACAGGTACGGAAACAGGATACCGGAAAGGGTTTAATCCAAACACAAGGTCCACGTTAACTCCTTTCCTCCTTCCAACATGCCGCCATCGATGTGGACGTGCGTCAACAATCCACGTGACTCGCTTGCGCCCTAACTGGAAATGCAGCTCGACGCCCTCCAACGCAGGTGAGAGGGGTCTCCTTGCTGCGGAAATGAGATGTGACCCCTTGTCATGCATCATTCCAACTTGGGTTGCAAATGGCCGGACAGTTTTTGGAACATTTGTATGGGAAGTTAAGAGAGATTAAAAAAAAAAACAAAAACATCATAATAGTAAGCAAAAATAATCTACCACTCACATGAAAAAAAATACGAGTTCATATGATTTATGTGTTCACAGAGTGGCAGTGTAAGAGCTGCACGGTCATCAATCAAGGCAGCAGCATCCTGTGTGAGGTGTGTGAGCGCCCCCGTCTGGCCCCTCGCCCATCGATCAACCCGGGTTTTTCCAGCCCGAGTCCTGGTACGGACACCCGCGAACAGGTTGGTACAATTGTGTGATTTTCAAAAACACTGAAAAATAATGAAATAAATAAAATAAAACATAAGGCGATGGATCGTCGACTTTTAAAATGTTTGTGAACTAAGAGTTGGGTGTCAGCAGTGGCTGGTGGTTGTTATTTACATATTTCTGATCTTTTGTCTTTGTGCGAGCCCTTCTGCGCTTAAGTCCTGCCCAGCAGTGGGGGCCAAATGACTTCCTGTAATAACCCCCACCCCCCCCAGCCAAGTTTCTGAGCCAATGACATCCACTGTATGTCTGCTTTCCCCTGCTGTGAAATGACCCTTTAGCAAGGTGTGACCTCCGGATGGGAATTTTTTTTGTCTTCCTCAGTCTCATTGGACATGTCAGTTCTGCACCTTTGTCAACCCCGCGTCCGAAGAGGCGTGCAAGGTGTGCAGCTCTCCGGGTTCGCCGTCAGACGGACCCCTGCACCCCCCGAAGGCCTCAGGTGATGCCAAGCATCAAGGCAACCCGCCCAGGCCCAAGCCGAGAGCCAGTTTGGATCTGAAGAGGCAGGAACGCATGAGGGAAGACGGGCTCAAGCTCGTGCGCCAGATCAAAGTAAGAAGCTTTCATCCTTGCAGTGAACCCCCTCTGTTTGTAGAAACTGTCACAAGATGGCAGCAAAGCATTTTTTTCTATTAGACAAGGCTACGGCCTGACTTGAATGAAGTTTTTTTTCCTTCATTTCGACAGTTTCTTTGCCACTAAGATATCGCCAAAGCAATATTTTTGCAATCATGATTTTAGTCGACGTGCCTTTGGCCGGAACGACGACTCTTTCTCGCAATCTTAACATGTGCTCGGCCTGCAGGAAGCCGAGAAGCACGGCATCAGCCCCGAGGAAGTGTACGCCGTGCTGCGCGTGTGCGGCGGCAGCAGCGTGGACCCATGTGATTGGCAGGCGTCGGAACTGCCGCACCTGCTGGACGAGCTTTGCGCCTTGGCCGCCTCCGTGCAGGTGAGCGCCTCGGCCGGTGGCGAAGCCGTGAAGCTCTCCAGAGCCGAGGCCAAGCTGGCCTGGTTGGCGTCGGGGGGCGACACCGAGCGAGCCGTGACGCAGCTGCTCAGAGACCGACAGATGAAGGTTGGTTGGAGCTACAACAACACAATTGTTTTTGCAGCTGCTAGTCCGGCTTCAAGGCATTTCAAAATCATCTGGAGTGACCTGAGTCAAAGTATGAAAATGGACGGCGGCTGAATGAAAGCGTGTGTGCGGACAGATGACGGAGCTCCACTCTCTGGGCTTTCGGGACGCATGCCAGTGCGAGGAGGCCCTGCTGCAAAGCGGCGGCGAGGTGAAGGGAGCCCTGTCTGTGCTGCAGCGACCCCTACTGGACGCCTTCCATCAGCGGATCTGGAACGAGCAGCCCGAGCCACCCGTGGACCCCAACCACCCCAACAAAGAGGTAGACCCTTACGAAGCCGCTGTGGAAAACTGTACCAGCTCGTGGAGCGTTTCTTTAAAATGTATGTCTAATTTTGCATACTAGTATGACAACTTTGGCATACAAGTAGAAGCTTTTCTAATAGTACTAGTAGCACACAGGTGTTAAGTACTGCTGTTTTCCTTCACTAGTAACATGCAGCTGTCCTATGATTAAACTAAAGTTGTACTACAGTGCAAAAATGTCATACATCAGCTAAAAAAAAAAAATACTAGTACGATAGTCGTTCCGCCTGTGAGCTGAATTGTCCAACTAGTGAGTGCAAAGAGTGTATTAGTACACTGGCCTCAAGCCGGGATAAATGCCGCAACGGTTTTCTATTTGCGGCGCGCACCTCGGCTAACATCTCTCGCCCACCCCCGCAGCGGATGTGCCGACGTCTGCTGGCGTTGTACGGCCTGCCCAGCTGGGGGCGCTGCGAGCTGACCCTGTCGCTGCTGCAGGAGCCCGGCGTGGCCTACTCGCTGGAGGACGTGGTGCAAGCGGTCAGGGAGTCGCACGACCGCGACTTCATCAGGCGTGTCCTCAACAATAAGTGTCCGTGCTGCCTCAGCATCTTCCCTCGGAGCAAGGTCGGCATACCTCCAATGGGTGGGGTTGGGGGGGGGGGGATCATTGCCCCCCAAAAAGTTCATTAAATCATCAAGGCATTAATTCTTCCTTAATACACAACAAATACCAATTTAATGTTTTTTTTTTTTTTAAGATTTAAATACATTTTTATATGCTCATGCTTTTTGTTGATTTTTATTTTTTAAACTGACAAAATACTTTTTTTTTTTTTTTTCGTGGTCCATGTGCAGATGCAGTCTCTGACGTCGTGCCAGTGCTCGGTGTGTCTGGACTGCTTCACGCAGCACTTCACCATCAAGGTGCGCGACGGGCACATCTGGGAAATGGTTTGTCCCATCTGTCGCGGGCCCGACATCACTGATCCCGAGCAGCTGGACAGTTACTTCTTCACGCTGGATATCCAGGTGCGACCTGGATGCGGGGAGGGAGGGGGCCAGGCGGCGGCGGCGGGGGGGAATGCAGAGTGATGAGGAGGCATGTACAGACTGGATGTGGAAAGAGCCGCTATGACCTCACTGGATGTGTGTGCTTCGCAGCTGCGGGGTTGTCTGGAGCCTGACGTCTACGAGCTCTTCCACAGAAAACTGACGGAGCACGCGCTGATGAAGGACCCCAAGTTCCTGTGGTGCTGCCACGTGCGTGTCGTCTTCACCAAAGCCGCGATGTTCAGTGGCGAAATTTCAAATTGATTGAATTGTTTACATTCATGCTTGACTACTGCACATTGCGGCCAAGTGTCACTTCTTCAGTGTTGTGTCTTGAAGAGATGTGCGAGGCGTCCTCACTTTTATGAGATATTGTACATATTTATCGCTTTAAAGTCTTACCGTGGCAGTGTTGGTGAACGTCTTTTGATGATGTCATGTCCTGTAGTGCGTCTCGGGCTTCATCAATGAAGGCGACCAGCTGAAGGTGACATGTCTGTCGTGTTGCAACAGCTTCTGTGCCAAGTGCAAGAAAACAGTGAGTGACACAACACACACGGGGAGCGATTGTTGTCAAGTTTTGATACGCTGACCGCTGGATTTCATCCGTCTGGTTTGTCAGTGGGAGCCTCAGCACCAGGATCTGACCTGCGAGCAATTCCATCAGTGGAAGCGGGACAACGACCCCGAGTACCAGAGGCAGGGCCTGGCTGGCTACCTGAGGGACAACGGCATCAGTGGGTTCTTATTCCATTTTTAGCAGTTTAGGGGTCAGCACGTACCTGCCACCATTTCAAGTGCCTCTACTTAGCACTAAATTAAGTTAACTGGGGTTAATCGGAGTACCCAGCAATGGAATTTTGTGAGGGAAAAATTGGGCCTTTATTTTAAGTCCATATCGCCGAGTCCGAGCATTCACACGCACTCGATGTTTGACAAGGTTGTTGACTAAACATTGGCTTGTCGTTGCAGCTTGTCCTCATTGCCGCTTCCAGTATGCGCTGACGAAAGGCGGCTGCATGCACTTCACTTGCTCCCAATGCAGGTACCAGTTCTGCAGCGGCTGCAACAACCCTTACTACACGGTGGGTGCACAACATACTTTGGTTGACCTGACACTTTTATTCTGCGGAGCATTACGACGGAAGCAGCAGTTGGTGGTTCGGTCCCCGGCCATTGCGACCGATGTTGTAGTGTCCTTGAGCAAAATACTGAGCCCCCAGTTGCTCCCGATGCTGCATTGTCAGTTGGTAAATGAGGTGACCGCGTAAAGCACTTTGAATACCCAAGGTAGAAAAGCACTATACCAATTACGATGAGGAAAGTAGTTGAATCAGTACTTTTTTTTTTTACTTGACACAAGCATGTCAACTTCGACTTGAGTTGAGCAGATTACGAGCACTTTTCCCTCCCAATTGTGTTGCAGACGGGCTGCAGGACCGAACAGTGCCACTTCAAGGGCTTCCACACTCACCATCCTCGCGATTGTCTCTTCTACCTAAGAGACTGGGAGACCGCGCGGCTGCAGGCGCTGCTGCAAGTGCGACCCCACGCCAGTGCTTTCTCCAGCTTCCATCTCAATGTCTTGATTGTTTGCATACATGTCCCCATCCGCTTCCGTTTGTCAGATGAGAGGCGTGGAATTCAACACGGAACCTTCTGACGAACTGCAGGCGGGTAAGAGCGACCAGCAAGTGTTTTATGGAAATGCTCACCGGTCCCGGAAAAGAACACAGGGGTCTGTATTTGGCCCACTGCTTTTCTCCCTCCTCCGTTAAATGTGTGCCTTTCGTGTACTCTCCTGTATGACGCAGGCACGTGCGGCGTGATGGAGCAGAAAGACGAAGGAGGTCAGCTCGTGGACTCGCCCTGTGGCATCCAGACTCAGCCCGGCCAGGCCGGACTCTGCGGGTGAGTATGACGCCCCTCACGCAACTCCTCGTGACGGCACACATCAGGGGTCGACATCGTAAATATGGAACAGGTTTGACATTTGCAATCGGAAGCACGACCGCCCGAGCAAATGAAGGAAGTAAATTTCACTCCGTGCAGCAAACACTACGGAGAGTACCTGGTCAGTCTGATCAACGCCCACTCGCTGGACCCCGTGCTTCTCTACGACGCCCACGACCTGATCCGAACCTGCGAACGCCACCACGTGGACACACAGAGGGCCGGCAACGAAGACGACGACGCCTACCACGCTCGACTGCGCAAGGTGAAATCTTTGAACGCATCAAGGCAAAGTTGTTTTTTCTGTGGTCGCTTGAATTATGAATGACTGACCTGTTTTTTGTTTTTTTTTAATTAAGACACAAATGACTTCCCAAAAGGACTCAGTTTAAAGCAGGATAAGTTGCCAACATTTTTTTTTAAAGACCTTGATGCTTTCCTGCAGAAACTAATGGAGATTCCTCTGGGCGAAAAGGTTCCCAGGAACGCAACGCACCACCCTGACACAAGCTGAGCCAACTTCCGTCTGGCGTACGGTATGCAGTGTACACACGCAAATAACGGTTATTTTGAAGTCGCTGCATACCTCATGAGTCAATGTTCATAAAGTTTGTCAGCAAAGAAGAAAGATATTTAGTTGGCATTATCTATCCCGTTCTTATGTACTTAACTGTGCCAAGATGACCATTTTTGTGCTTTATTGATGATCAATAAAAATATACTCTCCGAACAATTCCACTATGTGACTTTTTATTAGACAAATAACATATTTGTTGGAGTCATTACCATTTCTGGGTAAATAAGACAAACGCGACAACTTATACAAAAGTGTTACTTGGATCGCACATTATCAGGACAGATGACAGCCTACACAGATTATTTTTGAAGTAACCATTGTTTTTTGTTTGTTTTTTTGTGTGTGTATTGATGATGTGACAAGTCTTTATATACCAAGTAACGCCTCAGAAAACACTCCCAAGTATTACGATAATAATGACCAACATGATTTTTGTATGACAATATGTTCATCTTTTTGCTCACCTATTGATGCCAACAATGAAACATTACACACATATTAAACACTAAACTACTATAGACCATTTGTGATTCATCCAACTATGTAATATCCTTGTATTCAACTATTTGAGTCAAGATTTCACTTGTCAGGTGAGACTGTCAATTTGGCTTTTTTTTCTTTTCTAACATTTCTATTTCGAGGTGTCCTGTGACTTGGAACTGGATATAAAATATATGCTTGGCTCAGAAAAGTTTAAGAAAACAAGACAGCTGTGGTTGGGGGGGGGGTTAGTGAAAATGTCGTGTATATAAATAGTTCACCGTCTGACTGGAAGCACAAATGTAACCTTGGATGACAAAGCTTTTTAATAGAGTCCATGATTAATACGATTATTTCTCTCTCTCTCTCTCTCAGAGATAGATAAGAAAAACCTTTATTAGTCTCGCAATGGAGAAATTCCCATTTCACAGCAGCAAAGTTATGAAAGGAAGAACAACAAAATACAGGAGCTGCTGGAAAGGCAGCCACTCAAGTCAAAAATAACACAACACATAGGACACAAGACAGTCGTGCAATCTTCACCACTTTTCTGCATACACTTTGTTGTCTGAAGCAGTTATAGATGAGGATCAAAGTGTCCTTTCACCAGTGGATCAGAGACGTCATGCTGAAAATGTGCACACGTCTGCTACAAGCTAAGTTTTGAAAGCAAACACGAAGCTGTAGCGTCCATTGATGAAAAAGAGATTGCCTACTCGGGCGACATCTTGACTTCAAAGAAAAAAAATATAGATACATATATATATAGATATATATATAGATAAATATAAAAATTATTTTTCTGCATGTCTCAACAAAGTGGACCGCTACATGCGTCTGCGTACTTTGTGTCCCCCTAGTGGCCAGCAGTTGTCAGGTTTCCTGCGAGTCACGTGATTTCATAGAAACTCCCAGCGATCTGCTGAAGCGCGTTCACGCGAGCCCTGTCGAGGCAATACACAAACACTCACGCAGGCCACAGGAGCGCGCGCGCGCGCACGCACGTACCGATCCCGACACAGCAGCAGAACAAGCTGTGGCGCCCACTGAGGTAAACGAAACTTAAATCCACTTCCGAATTGAGACCGCCGACATTTTGGGGGACAATTTTAGACGCGCTCTCGCTTTGCTAAGTGTTTCTTCTCGTTTGCGCGACCGAACGAAAGTGTTTATAGATTCAACGAGGAAGTGACGACTTGCGAACCAGCTCTTTTTATCTGTGTATTTATTAAGTTACAAACTAACTGCGTTATGTGTTTTGTGTGTGTTTATTTTGTTTGTTTGTTTTTTTGTGTGTGTGCGCGTGTATCTCCAACACACCCACCCACAGCGTGGCTCGGAGTCGCTTGTTTGGAGCCATGGCACCGAAGACGCCGCGATGCACACGTCGACTGCGCTCGTGGATCGTGGAACAGGTGCGCGTGCGTGTGAGTCAGCTCAGGAGGAGGTGCAGGAAGTGATCAAGAAACACTTAACCCCCACATCATGTTCCCCGCGATTTGCTGAAAATTCATCTCGGCATTGTTTTTCCATCTCTCTCTGCTGCAACACAACTGATTCAAATGATCAGTTCATCAGCAAGCCTCGCAGGAGCCTGATGATGTTCTTGATCATTTTGAATCAGGTGTGTTAGAGGAGGGAAACATCGAAAACATGCACGATACCGGGGCCCTTCGAGGAGCAGAGTTTGACATCTGTGATTTTAGGTGAAAGAAGTGCTTTGCCCAAATCTTGTTTTAGAACCTGTCAACTAAAAGTGATGCGTGCTGGCAGGTGACCAGCGGTCAGTTTCCTGGTCTGAAGTGGGAGGATGAGGCCCAAACCATGTTCCGCATCCCGTGGAAACATGCCGGCAAGCAGGACTTCCGCAAGGACGAGGATGCCGCCATTTTCAAGGTGTGATTTGTGTGACTTTGTGTGTGTGATTCTGTTTGGAAGGGCGTCCTATCAAATGGCAAGCAGCATTTTGTAAAGAGCAGGGTTTCAATGTGAGTTTGTGTTTCCTTCTAGTAGTTGCATGCGCGTTGCGCTACTTGTTCATTCTTTAGTTAGTAGGTTACTGTTGTGTTGAAAGTCGCGCCGGTTAGTTTCTCCGCGTCAAGCTCAGTGAGAGCTTGCTCATGTCTGATGCTTACACAATCTCGGCCTTTCCCTCAAGCTGCACTTAGGAGCGTGTACTCGGTTCTTGTGTGACTCATCGATGCATCAGACAAGAAAATGTCAAGGTTGGGCGGCTCCCAATCGAAAGAAATCCTTGACAACCGCCTGTCGTGTTGAAGATGAATCCAGATCGATTATGCCGAGGGAATAACGTGTAAATGATTTCAAGGTGAGGGTGGGTCTTGCCTCGCACACGGGGGACCGTTCAAGCTTGGGCCGCCATCGATTGTGCACATCTTCTTTATCCTCCTTGTGAGTATTTTCGCAAATAGATGTGGTTTGTAATCATAGATTCACATTTTAAATGAATCAATTAATGTAAGATTGAAAAATGAGCCATCAAACGACATGGCCAAGGAGGTCCTTGTCCCAAAACGATGTGAAAATGATTCCACTGATTGAAATTAAAGTTGCTCGAGGGCTCAGAAATGTTGCTCAATATAGCAACCAAATTGCTAAGTTGGGAAAGTCGACTCGTCTTTTGTAAACTAGCTGCTCTCTGTTTGTCCGTTGTAGTGAAATCATTGCCAGCACCTCAAGATTTTCCTCATTAAGTGCTAGAAGTGTCAATTGGGAAGCGGATAAGTGTTGTGGGTGTAAGCTGTGCATGTCACCAGAACTACAAAAGTTGCCAACAAAAAAAAAAGGAAAAACATGCTTTTTGTTGTTGAGGCGTGGGCGCAGTTCAAGGGCAGGCTGAGCGACAGCAATCCGGCCAGCTGGAAGACGCGACTGCGCTGCGCCCTCAACAAGAGCCCCGAGTTCAGCGAGGTGGTGGAGCGAGCCCAGCTGGACATCTCCGAGCCCTACAAAGTCTACCGACTGGTACCCACCGGCGAGCAGGATGAAAATGGTATGCTCGCCAATTTTTAGGGGTAGCTTACCTAGAGAGAGAAGAACAATCGACTGGTTGCAGCTCCATGTCAGTTCACATACAGACAAACAAGCATTCACACCCACATATGAATAAAATAAAGTAAATAAGCACATTAAAAGAAAAAAAAAACATGCTGACTCGTTTGGTTTGTGTATCTGTCAAGGAGCACAAAAGCCGGAGAAGAAATGTAAGAAAAGCGTCAGGAAGTCGAAACGCAGGAGCAGCTGCAGCAGCAGAGACGTAGCAGTCGGTGAAGATGTCGCTCACGTCAAGCGCATCAAGATGGAGGATGACGTCAAAATCCAGCTGGTGCGTGTCAAATCGGTCCAAAGTGTATCAATTCAAAGGATTCTTGCCACGCTACATGTCCCAAAGACAAGAAGAAGAAAAGGGAGGCTTGTTGTGTTAGCTTGTTAGCATTCTTTCTTTATTGCTGTTAGCGTGCTAGCTTGCGTGACAGTGTTTTGTGGCTGCGTCGCAGCGTGCTGAAGACGTCGAGCTCCAGACTGAGCATCTCCTGCCAGAACAGCATCCGGCCCAGATAGACGGCGCCACGCAGGAAGCCCGTGAGTTTCAACCACAGACGCCGCTAATATATGTGATATGTTTATGACAAAAAAAATGTTCATCTGTTAATGCCAGCAAAGTATATTATACTGACGGGCAGAACAATATTTTTTTCCACTAAATGGCAGAAGATACAATTAACCTGTGATATGAGTTGTTTGCAGAGGATAAAGAATCTAAGATGAGTTAGCCAATTTATGCTGTTTTGCATTAGCATTGAGCTAACCGTCTTTGATTCAGGTTTCTATTTCTATTTATTTATTTTTTTAAATACACAACGTGCAGCTTGAAGTAAGCACGTGGGCTCTTTTCGGGAGAATCGCCACGCCAACGTATACTTTTTGTGACGTTTTTGTTTAGTGTTGTGCCATAAGATCAGAGTCAGGGCTCAAAGTTTGGCAAACGCTAAGCTAAGCGGGGTAAGACATCTAGTTGACGATCACTGTGAGGAACGTTGCCTGACACCTGCGCCCTTTTTTGCACTTTCCGTCCCTGCAGCGCTCAGCGAGATCCAACTGGACGTCCGCATTGAGGAGAGCGTCACGTCTCCTCCGGAAGGTAAGCGCTCCGCTCCATCCATCCGTCTTTGTAAAAGAACGTAAAATATGATTGAACGAAAAATATAATAAACTGTGGCAAAGTGTCAAAATCACAATTCAATTTTTTTTGGGGGGTGGGGAATAAAATATGTAAAAGGGGCATCAATAAAAATGTAATCACCAATAAAATGGCAAAATTCCATTTATTTAGAATTACAAAGGAATTTTTAAAAATTTATTTGATAGTTTTCTAAAAGTGAAATAAAAATACACTATTGTAGTAATAATAATACATTGCAAGTTCCAAAAAAGAATCCAAAATTAAAATGTCATAAAGGTTGAAATTAATGTGAAGTGTCAAAACTGTAACTAAAAATAGCTGATATCATTCAAATGAATAGCAAAATTACAAAGCTACTTTTTAATTAACTTTACATGGGAAATAAATACAATCACATTCCTAAATATTAAATATCCAAATCAAGTCAAATAAATATTGCTCTCCTTTTTTTGCGGTAACTTAACAGAACTTTTTTTTTTTTTAAAGTGAAAACAAAAAATAAGAATGTAACGAATAACGTGTCAGGAAGCAAAACTAATGAAAATTGCAAATCAAGATGTAATGTGTATATATTTGTTTCATTGAGGATGAAAGAACATCAATTTGGAAATGTAAAAAAAGATAATTGTATTTTGTGGACGGTTGCTTAGAAACGGACTCACTACACGTGACGGTGCACTACTTGGGCCAGCAAATGCTGACGCGTCACATCCACGGGCCCGACGTGCGCGTCTTGTACGCCCCGTCGACCTCGCCCATGCCGCCCACGCCGACCCCCGACGTCTGCTTCCCGCGCATCCACCTGCCAGAACCGCTGCCCTCGCCGCCTTCGCCGCCCACCGACAGGGCGGCGCTGCTCTCCCTGCTGCCTTTCATGGAGAAGGGCGTGGTGCTCACGTCCACCCGCCAGGGCGTGTACGGCCGCCGCTTCTGCCGCGGCCGGGTCTTCTGGACGGGGCCGCACGCCACATCGCCCGGTCTGTGCAAAATGGAGAGGAACTCTGAGCCCGTCCTGCTCTTCAGCAAAGACGCCTTCAAGCAACGTGAGTGGCAATGTGTTTGGATTGTTTTGCTTCGATATCTGCTTGGGGGGGATTATTATATAAATTGCTGGATTATTTCCCTTGTTAATTGTTATAGTGCATTTATTTATTTTAATTTTTGGTGGTGTTTTTTTGAAAATTTGGAATAAGTGAGGTCACCGAACAAATTCAGTCAAGGCACATGCCTTTTACAGTGCTAGAGATGAATGTCTAAACTGCTGGCAACAAAAGTGAGTCCACCCCTTCAGGGGAGAAAAAAAAAAAGTCAAATTGTCGTAAGTGTTTTGAGTGACCATCATTAACTTCGCAGGTTGTAAAAGTTGATCAATTTTAAAGTAGTGACATTTTTTTGATAGTTTTTTTTTTTTTTTAATTACAAGTCTGAAGAGTTGCTCAGTTTCGCAATCAGAGTGCAACGTTGTCCTTGACAGAGAACTCAGCTGTGAGTTGCGTTGGCCAGCTCTGTGCTTCCGTCTTCACGCATTGGCTCCCATTTGTCTTCAAACGTAGGCCGACTTGTGACTTTTTGTCCTTCTTGTCATGACGGTCGAATTTCAGAGCTGGACAACTTCCGCGTGAACGGCGGCGAGCCGCCGCAGTGCAGCCTCACTCTCAGCTTCGGCGAAGAACTCAGCTGCACCGACGATCCGACCGGAAAACTCATAATCGTTCAGGTATTCAAGTACCCGGGGGCGAGGGCGGGGGGCACCTCCTGGCCAAACCAGGGGACACATCCATGGTCCGGATGTTTGAATCTGGCATGTCCTTTCAATTGTTGTTCTTGGCGGCGGATGTCAGGTGACGCTGCCGTGGGCCGAGCAGCAGGTGGAAAGCGCTCGCTCCATCCTGGACCCCTTCGGCCTCCTGCAGTCTCCGCTGGACGAGATCACGCTCAACTTGGTGGCCGTGCAGACGGCCGAGCCGGCGCCCTGACGGAAGGTCGCGGCGGGGCTCTTCAGCCAAAATAGCACAAATGTCACTTTTCTTGAATTGGCGGGGGTCTTTTCATCAAGTTTGAACTCTGCCCGACTGAATGGAACGACGTGGCACACACTACAAACTGGGACAAAACACACTGGCTGGAATTTCACTGGGGCTCAAGGTGGCCAATTTAATGGAGAATTCGATTCCATGTCGAGAGGTCATCAAAAGTCGACCCACCCGTTCAATGCCATTTTTGTGAGATCAAAATTAGACCAAGAGAACTCATTTCAAAACTTTTCCCGCCAGTAGCATGACCTACAACCTGTACAACAGCTTCAATATTTTCAAAGGGGGGAAATATAAATGACTGATAGGACAGTTGGAAAAATCTTGGTCCTTTTTTTTTTTTTAATCACAAAAAAAAAATTGTCATTTGGACAAGGGTGTGCAAAGATTTCTGTTTACATTCTTAGAACACACAAAACCACCACCAGACCTCCAAATGGCATCGAAATAACTCCACAAGTGTCAACACTGTGCCGTGACAACATAAACACAACAGTCAATAACACAATTATGAGGTGTTTCGTCGAGTTCGTTCCGCTTGTATTGACCCGCCCAACTTTACGTATTTAATGTTCTATGCACCTCCAATGTATTAATTTTAGACCATATTTAATGTTATATTCTTAGTGTGATTTGTGTTTACAGTTTTTTTTGTTTTTTTTAAATTTGTGCAGACATCAACCAGGTTTATCCCGTCCAGGCGTTTACGCTGCACTCACATCGGCATATATCCGATATTGGTCACATTTGTAGTTATTTGCATGTCCCGCTTTTGACACTTGAGAGCATACAAAATGTCGATCTTGTCATTTTAACAAAGGAAGTTTTTTTTTTTTTTAAATTATTAGTCATGTTCACTGAAGATCAAAATCATGTCGTGAATATTTATGGTTTGGCAATTGTTTTTACCGCCCCTAGTTTTAGAATTTGTGCACTTGTTAGTCAATGAAAAAGTGACCTAATAACTGTTTTTGTATGCCCATATTTGTGTCATGGAGTGAATTGGGGAGCTTTTAGAGAAAAGTAGCACTGTGCTGCCATCTTTTGGCAATCAAACTTTTTTTTTTTTTTTTTTACGAACAACCAAAAACATAGTGCACGGTTAACCTTTTTATTATTATTTTTAAACACACTCACTGATAGGATAGGGTCATTTCATGTCAGCATAAACGGAAAAAGTCCAAGAGGATGGAATGTGAAGTGGAGTCTTCTTGTGGTATGTTTACATGTCCTTGAAGTCAAAACGACATTCCTCGGGACAAAAACAAGGGTTGGCACACATACTGCTCTTGTCATTTGTTCTGTTGTGTTCGTGAAACAACGAGATGAAGAATAAAAATTTTCAACAGCATTCTTGTCATCATCCCTCCCGGTAACAGAAAAAAGTTTATTAATCACTTGAAGGACTTCTCCCTTGCTTCTAGATATTACCATTGGCTGGCGAGGCCAGCTCAGCGATTTTGGCGTTCAACTTCTGATTGGTCCAGTCTCTGGTGATGTCATCAAGGTGGCTGTCGAAATCCACCAACAGCGAGTGGTCGCCGGACTCCAACATCTGGACGGCAATCCCACGCGTCTCCTCCCACTGCCTCAGCATGATCCTGGAATTGGAAGAGGTGAATCATGATTTCATAATAAAATGTTTGTGGATCAATGTAAATGTCTTTGCTTTTGTAGCAGCTGTGTTAAGTTTAAAATGACCAAAATATTTAGACTAATTTCAGATAGCCCGTCTATGGCATTTTGAATTCTGTTACCATCAAGCTCGTGGGCTGTTCAACAAAAACCTGGACATGGCAGAATCTGCCATGACCTCTCCTTACGTGTGCTTGTCTTTCAGCATCCATCTCGAGTCTTTGCGTTCATACATGACGATGGGAGGAACCCGGTAGTCAGGAGACATTTTGCTCCCATCCAGCTGTAGAGGGTGACAAACATCAGAACAGATGAAGACGCTTCGTACCTGCATGTCGTCGTTTGAGGTGAATAAAACATTCTGACCATGAGTAGAACAGCGCCGTCAAACTGCTCTGCAATCTTGTCGGCGATCTTCATGGCTGCTTGTGTTGGGCTGTCAAAGGTTGGTTGCTTCCATCACCTCTCTTGTAACTCAGTTTACTTATGGACAATTGGCAGGGACTCACCTGCAGTCTGACGCGCAGGCATTGGCTTGGTAGTATCCCACAATCCTTTGCTGCGTCTGCGAGCACCACACGTCCACCTGCAACATCAGGATTATGTTCATTAAATGGTCTCCATCCGTCCATTGCATCCATGTTAGCGGATTCTTACCTGTGTGAGTGCCAGCTGAGTGACGGGTGCCAGGGACAGGTGCGAGTGCAGCAGCGGCACGCAGTCAGTCACGCAGACGGCGCCCCCTGCCGAGCTGGAAGACAACAGCAGCCCGTTGACGCTACAACGGGGGAACAGGCAGGCGTGAAGGTACATCTTCACGTAGGCCCGGCATGACAGCTCCACCTCCCCCATGACAGCAGCACCTGAATTTAGGATACAACTGCTCCTAATCGCGAGCGAGCTAGCAAGAGGGTTAAAGTAGCTCACTACAAGTGATGGAGAGTGTATTACATTAGCATCAACGCTAAACACAAGTACTAAATGCAGGCTTGCGTCAAACGCAATAAAGATCTAACCATAAAAAACGTCGGCTGTCGCCTGAAAAATTCAACTTGTTACCAAAATGTAGCGATTCATTTAAATCTATCAACCAAGAAGGTACAAGATAACAAGCCTTGTTGACAGCTACAACATCCAGTCGAGAGACTGCTAATGCAAATGGTTGATTCTGTTGCCAATCATTGGTCAACGTAATGAGATTGTCATTACCTGATTGGAGGAGACGCGTGCCAATCATCTTTGGTTCCGTCTCATCGCGTTCTGGATTTTCTCAGATGTGATCATTCATTGGTTAACGTTGCGAACTTCCATAACCTGATTGGAGTAGAAGCTTGTCGATCACTGTTGTTTCTTCTGCAGTCTCGTCGAACCAAAATGCGAACGAAAATGAAAAAAAAAGTATTCCCTTGAAATATGATATTGTTGTAATAACAATTGTTAAGTACGTTAGAGGCTCTCACTTAATGCGTTATTTGTAGTACGCGTTTGACCAGTCGCCGTGAAAGTGTTTGACATTAATGAAACACATCTTCAATATATTCTTCATAAAGTACCCCAAATATTACAAAATAAATACTTTTGCATGTTTTGAGTAATTAAGTAATTATTTAAGTCAATCTCAATCAATTATTTACATCATTAAAGAAGAGCATGACCAATATTATCATTCCGATTCCGACTGAGCAGCTGATTCTTGAGTCTTGCTCGGCGGCCACCTCAGTCTCGCGAGATCTCAGACAATCCCGAGGTAACGGCCGCCGTGCACGGATATTCCAAGGTACAGCACTTTACTGCTTTTATTTACTTTGACTTCGTTTAAAAATGGAGCTTTGAAGCTGAGTGATTCTGACCACGAATGGCACGATTTGCCTCCGAATTGGGCGTTTGCTGCAATTTGGGCGAACTTATTGTGGCCACCGCCGGGGCAATCGGTGAATCCTTCGAAATAAGAGCACGGTGTTATGCGCGCCTTTTGGTCCCGTTTTAGCTGACTTAGCTTCAGCTTCTCGACAACAGCAGCCCAAACCGACAAGCGGGCGGTAGAAGCTCTTCGGAACCAGCGTGTTGGCGAGATTACGTGCTGGGAAGTGGACTCGGTGCCACACGAAGCAGACGGGGCTTTTCTCTTAAGGCGAGCTTCGGGACGGCTATTAGCATTAGCATTGCTCGAAGGCCTACTCAGGAAACGGGAGGGCGCTTTTATTTTCCAAAACTGCTTCTTATTAGCCGACAGCTAGTGTTCCCCACTCGACTTCGAACCACAACAGTTTGCTTAACTTGCCTTGACACTTCTTTGGCAGTTATGAACTAAAATAAATGTTGTTTTAAGTAAACCTCAATTAAAGACCCATAACCACTGTTTGAAATGCTGAGCGTGCCTCGAAACCTTACTTATACACCCTGACAGTACCTTGAAACCTGACCTACAAACCTTAACCCTGACGTGAAACCTGCCTTTGAAACGCCCTCGTTGTCTTAAAACCCTACTTTTAAACCTTAACCCTAGTTAAAGCTCTCACCTTAGGTCAGTCTTGAAATCCGACTTTCAGTCTTTAAAACCGTCACTTCAAGCTTTTCTTCGAAACGCAAACCCTGATCTAAAGTTCCATCACTGGACTGAAACTTTACAAAGAAACCGAAGTCTGGTGGTGTGAACACTCACGCTGGACTTGACTTTGAAACCCAAACCGGTACTTAAAACACAGCACCGTGTAACTTAAAAGCATAAATTCATTCATTCATTCATCTTCCGAACTGCTTCATCCTCACTAGGGTCGCGGGGGTGCTGGAGCCTATCCCAGCTGTCTTCGGGCAGTAGGCGGGGGACACCCTGAATTGGTAGCCAGCCAATCGCAGGGCACACAGACGAACAACCATGCACGCCCTCACTCACACCTCGGGACAATTTAGAGTGATCAGTCAGCTTGCCACGCATGTTTTTGGAATGTGGGAGGAAACCGGAGTACCCGGAGAAAACCCACGCAGGATTTGAACGTAAAAACCCTTGTTTAAACCCTAACTCCAGCTTTTATTTCTTGTAGAGCACACACAAGTGACATTAACAGAGGACTCAACTTCTCAGCATCACTGGCAAACTGCTGACAGTAAGAAAGTTTTTAGTGTTACACTCCAGATACACTTGTGAATTCACTTTTTTTTAATGTAGTTTTTCCCCCATCCTACACGCTTTAATAAACATTTACACGTTACTAACACACATATTCCTGAGAGCCTGTTCTCACTCCTTCCTGCTAACATACAATGTGAAACGCCATAGTCTGCCTGAGAGAAATTAGCTCGGATTGACAAGAGTCGGTGTGATTAATGTCGACTCTCCGATAGCGATGGCTCACAGCGCCAATCATGGCAAGCTGCTCCTGCAGCGCCTGCATCAGCAGCGGGAAATGGACTTCCTGTGCGACGTCACCATTATGGTGAGAGACGTGGAGTTCCGGGCTCACCGAAACATCCTCGCGGCATTCAGCAAGTACTTCTCCTCCCAGGCTGAGAAGGAACAGGCCATCACCACTTTGGACCCTGACAAAGTCAGCCGCTATGCCCTGGAGAAGCTGCTGGAGTTTGTCTACACGGGACAAATGAACCTCAGCAGGTAAGATACAGCTTCAAAATTTTCAGGCGACAGCCGACGTTTTGTGCTTGGTTACTACCCGCCACTGATAATAAATGGATTGGTTATGGATGTTACTTTCAGCACCAGACAATCTGCTGTCCGCCGAGCCGCCATCTTCCTGGGAATGTCCGATGCTACAAAGTATCTGGAAGGAATTTCTCACTCGTCCGAGGCCGGCGAGGCGTCCCACTCAGAGTTGGACAAAGAGGCGGGCCTCTCTTCGCTCAGTCCCGGCTCTCCGGGGAGTCCTGACTCCCCGGTCTCTCTGGCCATCGTCTCAGTGTCGGGTGGGTGGATGGATGAGGGTCAGGAAGGCCGGGTTGCTGAGGAAGGCCAGGTAGGCAAGGAAGGCCAGGTAAGCGAGGAAGGCAAGGGAGCCGAGGGAGGCGAGGAAGGCCAGGGAGGTGAGGAAGGTCAGGAAGACCAGGGAGGTCAGGAAGGCCGAGAAAATCAGGAAGGCCAAGAAAATCAGGAAGGCCAGGAAAGTCAGGGGAGCAAAGCCGCCTGTTTGGATGAAGAAGGAGGAATTCAGAGTAGCAGTCCGGCAGAGCCGAGCAACTCGGCCGACAATACCCTGAAACCCGCAGCCCACAGGGGGAGAGGCCGTGGCCGCGGCAGGGGCAGGGGGAGGGGCAGAGGAAGAGGAGGAATAAGCCAGGTCAAGACCGAAGAAGACTTACTTGAGGATTCCGACACGAGCGTGAAGGATTTCGGCGACACGTCGGCCGACTGGAGCCCCTCGCTGGACGAACCGCCTGCCAAGAGGCAGCGCGTCGGGGAGGTGCGGCGCGGACGCAGCCGGGGTCGGGGGAGGGGCCGGGGGAGGGGCCGCGGCCGGAGCAAAATGGACGGCGAGGACGACGACAGCGGCGCGGAGGCGGCGGAGGATGCGGAGCAGAACGCCTCCAACGTCTCGGAAGAGACGACGCGGTCCTGCATCGAGTGCAACAGAACATTCAAAGACTTGTGCAGCCTGCGGAGGCACGAGCAGATCCACGCGGGCCTCAAGCCCTTCATCTGCATCTTCTGCTCCAAAACCTTCCGACAGGCTACGCAGCTCAAAACTCACCTGCGCACGCACACGGGTAAGCGGCGGATTCCTAAAAAGCCGCGGAGGGTCGCTAGCCGGCCGAGGACGGCGGCAGAATGTTTTAAATGTGCGGCCGAGGTCATGTTCACGTCACACAAGGACGTCGTCCGTGTTTTGCCGCAGGCGAGAAGCCCTTCAGCTGCAACGACTGCGACAAGTGTTTTGCTCAGAAGTGTCAGCTGGTGGCCCACCGCCGCATGCACCACGGCGAGGAGAAGCCGTACACGTGCGACCGCTGCGGCTTCAAGTTCGCCACCTCGTCCAACTATAAGATCCACGTCAGGTAGGGCGGGGCAGGGTTTTGCGGTTCATTCGATTTTTGCTCAATGTGTTGACACATGTGAACACGATGCAAACATATTCAAATCCAAAGCTCTTATTTACCCTCGGCATAGCGTGCAAAAAGCTGCTTCACGCCGTTTATTTGCAGTTGTCGCTAACTAAACAACTTGACTCCTGAATTCAACCAAAGAAACCTAAACCGAATGTTTTTCCAACACCCAAATTTTCAACCAAGCAATATAAATCTGAATCACATATGCTCACCTAGCAACCGCTCAGTGCCGCCTGCAGTGTTGCGACACGATATGTCACAACACTAAAAGGAGCGCAACTTCAAATACAGACTTGCATGTACGCTGTAAAAAAAATAAAAAGATAAACGCGATTGTTTAAAAATGTGACGCGGCTGCTCCCCCTGCAGGCTTCACAGCGGCGAAAAGCCGTACGTGTGCGACGTATGCGGCCAGGCCTTCGCCCAGTCCAGCACGCTGACCTACCACAAGCGGCGGCACACGGGCGAGAAGCCGTACCAGTGCGACCTGTGCGGCATGTCCTTCTCCGTCTCGTCCTCGCTCATCGCGCACGCGCGCAAGCACACGGGTGAGGAAAGCGGGCCGCCCGTCACAAATCAGACGCGTTTGACTGCATCATGGCGTGACCGCCCGCCCGTCCCGTTTGCGTCCAGGCGAGACGCCGTACAAGTGCTCCCAGCCGCAGTGCGAGAGCAGCTTCGTCACGTCGTCGGAACTGAAGAAGCACATGCGGCGACTTCACCCCGGTGAGCTTCCCGCCGTTCGAAGCCTTTGTCAACCTTCTGCCCTCGCTCATTCATGACGCTCTTTTGTGTGTGTGTGTGTGTGGACTCAAGACGGCACCAACGGCGTGCAGTGCCTGCTTTGCGGCAATCGCTTCGCTAGCGTGAAGAACATGATCAAACACCAGGAGAAGGCGCACGCCGACGAAGTGCGACAACACAAGGAGAGAGCGCGGGCAGGTGAGCCGGCACCACCCTTCGAACTTGTCATGCTAAACACCGATCGCGACAGTTCCGCTGCTGCAGGGCCGAAAAAACAATTAAACAAAAAAACTACAGCCAATTTTTCAAGTTACGGGTTGCCACTGTCGAGAGAGACTCAAAAGTTCCATATAAAGTTTCAGCTCTTCATTTTACATTTTACGCACACAAAAATTAATTTTGAGATCACGTAAAAAAAAAAAAAAAAACCAACCAAGGGAGCTGTAACGGTGTCTTCGGAAAAATTAAATGCCTGCAGACGAATACAACGGCAAGAGACCCGCAAGGAGTCGCTTTTCCGAAAACATAAGATGCTTTTAGGCAGGCCGCAATGGACTCATGGCGTCATCCGTCCATTTTCCGATGGGCCACGCATGTTTTGGGAATGTGGGAGGAAACCGGAGTACCCAGAGAAAACCCACGTAGGCACGTGGGAGAACATGCGAACTCCACTCAGGAAGGCCGGAGTCGGAATCAAACCCTGCACCTCTGCACTGTGAGGCCGACTAGCTAACCACTTGCCCTCCGGGTCGCCCTATTGGCGTCATTTTCACAATTGAAGATCCTTTGGTGTTCTCACCAGAGTCTCTTAGTGACGAGAGCACGAGAACGTTTGCGCCCTGGGCTTTTCGGCGCCATTTTACTTTGTGCTCTCGTGCCCGCAGTCGTCCTGCTGGCGTCCAGCCATCCCATCGCTTTCGTACAGAGCAAACTGAGCAAGGACGGCAAAAGTCTGAGCTCCATCCCCGAGGCCGAGCCGAGCAACCCGGAACCAGCGACGCCTCCGGCCGGCGGCGCAGAGCGCGGCGGCCCGTCAGACGCCGCCTCTCTGAGCGACTCTCTGCAGCAGATGAAGGCGGAGCCCAGCAACACGGCCATCTCCCAACCCGAGCCGGAGGGCTTTGAAGCCGACCCCGTGTCCACCATCAACTCGGAAACGCTGCACGCGCTGGTGGAGCAGTTGAGGCCGCCGCCTTCGCCGGCGCAGAACCTGGAGCAGATCGTCATCATCCGCACGGTGGACAACATGGAACACAACGCGCCGGCGCCGCCGCCGCAGTGACACGCTTCGAGCGTTGATTTCATATCCTTGATGGACATTTGAGGGTTCGTGTACTAGTATGCTCTTTGACTTTATACTACTCGTGCCGCGTTTGGCCGACTAGTACACAATTAAAACTTACCAGCGCTTCACTAGAAACTCTACAAGGTCGCGCACTAGTAGCCGCTCCTTAGACACGGTTGGCGCCGAATCATACTTACTAGTGAGGACAAAAAGTGTACTAGTACAGAGACCATGAGCTGCATTTGAAATGAAATCGTGTGCGCGTGGCCCATTCCTTGTTGTGACAAACGTGATCCTTTGAAAGAGAGAAAAGCGCTCGAGCGCAAACACGAGATCGGAACGCGAAGTCAAGCCTCGCGCGGTGACGGCCGCGCCCCCCCGTTGGAACATTTGAGATGTGACGTGATGATTTTTGTGCTTCTTCACCTCTTGCGCACGCCAAATGTTTGTGGGTTGTTTGCTTTTGTTTTTTTTTTCCTATTTGGTTTGGATGAACGTTTTGGCTTCTGTACAGAAAATGCTCATTAGACTTGTGACTGGATAAAAACATTACCGTGTAATTAAAAAAAAAAAAAAAAAGCGATTCAACACAACCCGATTGACTTGTAATCAGATTGTTCTCAATGTCCCACGACATTGTCAGGCGACTTGAGTGTTTCTTTTCAATCATTTGGCGACCGTTTCATCTTTTGTCTCAGCGCACCTTGGCACTGACGCGCAATTACCTGGAGAAACGTCACAAAGGTCACACATTGGAAATCGAAACAAGGTGTTAAGTTTCAGGCGTGGGTGTGGTAGGCGACATTTCTATTTTAAGCGTGACGACTGATCATGTCTTTCACATGCAGATTTTTAATTTGATGGGAATTTTCCCCATGTTGACGAAGCTTTCCAAAGATGATGTGTCAATTTTTTTTTCTTTTCCAAGCAGGCTGCTTGAGGCTATTTGTCTTTATTCTTATCTTTGAAATTGACCTTTGAGAAATCATTTTATTGGCAGTACAGTAAATGATAAATCTTTTCCGATGAGGTGACACGAGTATACACACACACACACACATAAGTGACATGAAACTGACAAGGCATGTACACATACATGTCTTTAGTACCTTCTTTAAAAAAAAAAAAAAAAGTCAACAAAAGAGGCACCAGGACGGACGGCTCCAATTTCACATTTTTAGTTGCAAGGCAGCGTCAGATGCTTTTCTCTTTTGTCATTCAGGATGATGGACCGCACGTCTCTCTCCAAAAGTCAACTGCGTTCGACTCCAGCTCTGCGTCGAGCCTCAATCGTACATCCGGTGTGAATGCTTGCTTATTTATCAGCGACATAGCTGAGCCTGACTGACAGCCAATCCAGGTCTCACCCCGCCACCCCAAAAAAAGGCATCATTGAGGCACAGTTCAGGCTCAAATGTGACCCGAAATTGTCCCATCAGTGTGAGTGTTTGTTTGTCTTTCTGTGCCCTGTGATTGACTGGCGACCATTCCAGGATCAGGATGTCCCCCACCTGGGGTCCGAAGTAAATCCTGCTCGCTCACGCGTTCGTCTTTCTGCTCTTGGGCTGACAGTGATGAAAGTTGATTTGATGCTTTAGCCATCCTATTTGCCTCTTCTCTTCTTCCTGATGATGACAGCAAAGTAAAATTAGAAAACATCTCAAAGTGGAAAGTTTTCATCATCAGTTGCTCTTATCTTGATAACGTCCTATCGAACAAGTCTTTTATAACGTTATAAGACAATGTCTCGGAAACACAATCTCGGTTGGGAGGGCCTACTTTTGTTCTTGATGAACAAATAGATGGCCGCCACGGATCCGACGACGATCACGCCGCCGATCACGCCGCCGATCACGCCGCCAGCCACCTTGGGCCTTCCTGCAACAAGAAGATCCGAGTTCATTTATTCGTTCCGACGGCGTGTTGTCATTTCTCAACAGCAACAAAATTGACCAAAACACAAAATGTGAAGCTGATTCGGGATCTTTTTGAACCAGTTCAATGTCACTATGTCGTGGCTAAATGATCAATCCCCGCGAAATATGTATATTTTAAAGTGACTAAATTAGTTGAAAGCTTTACCCCAAACAATGCAATTTCATTTTACAACCCGGTGTACACCACCGCTTCTCAACTTATGAGAACACCGAGGACTACTTTCCTCTTTGCGCTTTTTAAAATTTTTAAATACTCGACGATACATAACTGGACTGTAACTCTCACAATAAAGGAGAGTTTCCACTGAAAACAATAAACAACATATTCCTTTTAAATAAAACGTAGCAGAACCCTCGGAAAAGGCAGTTGACCGATTGGCGAGGGTCTGCCGTAAATCGATGTCTTTTCCGGTGACGTCATCTCATTTGAGTCGGAGCTCACCATCTTGGGTTGCCATTGCCATCAGGCCCAGGTAGACGTTGTGAATGCGCGTTTGCGTGGCGTTGCTTAGCGTGCACGTGTACGTTCCGCTCTGGCGACCCGTTAGCGCCCGCAGATCGAGGCTGCCCGCCTCGGACAGGCCCTTCACGTGCTTCTTCCAATGCTCAGCGATGTCGAGTTTGTGGCCGGCTCGCTTGCTAGCGATGATGTCGGTGCTGTTGAACGTCCACACGAGGCTGGTTTGGTCACTCACTGACGCGCACTCAATGCTTGTTTCTACGTCGGAAATGTTCACAACTGGAAGAAGAAAAGAATGACTCGCACTTTAAACGAAAACAATCTTGCTAACGACAAAAAAAAAAAAAAAGAATTCTTCACTAAAAATAACCAATGAATTATCTCACTTGTTTTCTTCCACGTGACTCTGCTGCCGCTGCGGGAGCTGCTGACGTCACAGACGTATTCCACGTCCGGAAGAGCGTCACTCGCCAGGTCGAGCGAGCCGCTGATGTTGTACAGCTCCGTCTGCGTCTCTTGTCGGACTTCGCTGGTGTTGATGAGGGCGTGAGGCAGCGCAGGCTCTGTGGACCAGCGAAGTTCAGGTCGAGGGAAGATTCTGTCTGAGCTGCAGATCAGTTGCCGTCCGTCACGATGAAAATGGATTCGAGTGACCGGAGCTGCAAACAGCCGACGAGAAAACAATGTCCAGGTAGAGTACCACCAGTGAACCTGGATGATTGAAAATCTACACAGACAATCGTCGAGAGTCTTTGCTTGCATCTCTGATGTACATCAGACAATTTGTCGACTTGCCTTCGATGTGGAGGTTGACGAACGACTCACTGGTGCCCATGAGGGTTCCCACATAGCACTTGTACCTCCCTTCATCTCCAACAACCACGTCCTTGAGCAGCAGAGAAGCGTTTCCTTTGCCGATATTTTCCTTGAACAGCAACGTTCGGCCCTTGAAGCGCTTATCCTGAGTCTGGAGCCGGTCGGCCTCATGGTAGAAGGAATGAACCGAAATCCGTGGAAGCTGGATCCAGTGGATGACCACGTCATCTCCGATGGAGAATTTGCCCTCTAAAAGGCAGCTGGTGTTCCATCGACACAGAACGTCGCTGACGTCTGTCAAACATCACCGCGAGCAGGTCAGAAGCAAGGCCACGTGAAATCCGATTTAAGACGATTGAATCCACAAAGAAATTAGATTCGAGTCGAATTAAATCTGCGGTTAATTGCGCTTCAATCTAAGGTAAAATTAATTTTCATCCCCATTGAAGTAATCTTGAAACCAAAATGACGTTGGATGAGATTGAATGCGCTCCCGGAATGAGATAAAATCACATTTGCGGTCCTGTTCAATCCGCCGTAAAATCAGATTGAAGACACAGTGACAGAAATGATAAAATTCAACCAGATTCAAATTGGATCCAATGGCACCATATTGAAAAGGAAAGTGAAATCACATGCATCTCCTGTCAAGTGAAACCAATTACATGCACAATGACTCAACAGTGACATGCTCCTGAATAGATATACTGTCCTCATTCAGCAATCACAACTCATGCGCTGGAATGCTGAAAAGTAACTTTGTTCTTCCTTTTCATTCAAGTGGGTACATCTAAGTCTGACTCGATATTTAAAATGTGTTCAAAATGGACCTGGATAAGAGGGGTTCCGCGTCAAGCGTTATAAAATACCATCGTCAACAAATGGCAAGAGTCAACCTTCCCTTTCCAGTAATCTAATCAAGCAAAAATTCCCCGAGACACAATTCTGAGCGGAAATCATTCCGGCCTGATGAGGCGGCATGGTGGGAAGGTGTGCCCTTGACCTTCGGATTTTTTTATCTGGAAGGTGATACTCTGTGACTTGTGAACGTGATATGTGATCCGATGCTCCACGAAGGAAACAGCCCAACTGCAGCTGTTTCCCGACCTACCACTTGTTCTCAAACTTCTTACTCCAAGTAGGAAAAGAAATTTGTAGGCCACTAAGCTGTCCAAGTAGCTCCATCGTGACCAACATTAAAATACTTGTGTGTGTGTGTGTGTGTGTGTGTAGCTAGCTAGCTAGATAGGAGCTAGCTAGCTCCTATATATATATATATATATATATATATATATATATATATATATATATATATATATATATATATATATATATATATATATATATATATATATATATATACACACACACACACACATAGCTAAATAGATTTATTTTTATTTTTTTGCGAGCCAAAATTTGCATTATGCCGCCACTCAAGGGAAAAATATATGTGTACATTTTAAAATGTGAGCAATTACTCTGCTATAGTGTCCTTCGTTTGTTTCAGCCCCTCATGTGAGGGCTCTATTTCAAAAAATTTTTTTCATTTATTGTTTGATCATGTTTTCATCCAACATGGTGATATTTTTACTATATTGCTGCCATCCGTCTCAGAAACTGGATCGTCATTTTGTTAATGGTTCATCATTGAGGAAATGATTTCTAGGTAAGACCATAAGACAACAATGATAGATAACAGCATGCTCTGTTATTTCTTCCAAAAGGCTCCGTTTCCCACTTGAGTTACTTGTTAGCTGTCTTTGTGACAGCTCGACAGAAACCACCCAGTGGAACAGCCAAAGACTTTGCTGCCGTGAGTTAAATACTGACAACCGGCTCCACACTGAACTGACAACGGATCCTACAACGGGCAAAAGGAAACAAAACCAAACAAATGCGACGCCGCATTCATCAAAAGGTAAAAACTATGGAGATAAGACGATGTCTTTTTGAACGTGAGAAACTGGTGGTTTTTAATCATTGCCAGCCCTTGGTAAAACAGTCGACCTTTTGACTTCAATAGCCGTCATTGACGATTGAATTTTATTGTACCGCATGATACGACTGTACACGTTGGCCGTGAATCATTCTTGTTGCCGACATCAGTTTCCTTCATCAGACCAAAAAAAAAAAAAATGGAAGGGGGAGATTTGTCCAGGTACTCCTTACCTCCAATGACCATATGGCACAGGAGCGCAACCACCACAGCTGTCCTTGTCTTCATTATAATGATCCTCTTGGGGTTACTCATTGGCCTCCAAGTTCACAACCGGTCCACCAGCATTCCATTCCGCTGAGGTCAAGGTGGTCCAAGATGAGTGCAGCTGAAGTTGTCCACTGCAGGCCATCGTAACTTCTGTGTATGTATGAGGCGAACCGTCCTCTCTAGCGTACACACACACCCACATTCACACGATGCGGCCGCCCATTTTTTTTTTTCAGCGGCATTCCTGCACTCATGAGGAGGTTTAACTTTTAACTAGCGTCACTGGGTGAAGACATGATAAAATCAGACAGCAGAAATGAATGAAAAAAAAAAAACGGGACTCAAACCCATTCTGTTGCTCAGTTGAAACAATCGCCCTATTTCAAAATAGTTTGTGGGTGCACAAAAGTGAGGACACACCTCAAATTTGGGTCAATATTTTTACTGCCCCTCCTAACAACACTCGGCTATTGAAATTGGTGGCAACAAAAGTGGACGTTAGAGGCCTCAAGCACCTCCGCATTCCGTTTGATGACGCCCCGCAGACGCTCAACAGGGTTTAGTTCTGGGGACATGCTCGGCTAAGCCATCCCCTTTCCCTTCAGTTTCTTCAGCGAGCTGCGTCTGTCTCATTATAGTGTCAGAATACTGCCCTGTGGCCCAGTTTCCACATGCAGACATTGATGTTTGTTTGTGGCTCCCTCAGTGGGTGATCGGAGACTGTTTTTGTTGTTGTTCAATGTTAGCGGCCTGAACATGATTACACTGTGGCACTGAGTGCCGCTGAGTCAATGCAGGCTAGATGTCAGCAAAACATTCCAACAAGCCCTCTTTGGTATCCACCCGGGCTGCATTCCATTTTGGCCTCCCTTTCTCAAAAGCACATCTGGATTGCATTTTTTCTCTCTAGGGAGCTGAACGCCCAAATTCAGGAGGCTTGTTTTTGATCCAAGAAAGTTTCCCAGGAAATCCACTTCTATGCCTTTCTGTCCCACTTCCAGTCTCTTTGTCGCAACCTGCTGAAGACACTCCAAGCTCAATGGCCGCCGTCTCCCTGTGAAAACTGGTTTGCAGCCTCGCCGGAGTGTCATCAGCGGCAAACAGAGATGCTGGAAGAGTGCCAGAAAAGCGAAGACGTGATCATCAAACACCCACGCTGAATTTTGCCCTTCGGCCGACAGCTATCCAAAAAAGTATGGAAACATTTAACAGTTTCACACGGGCTTTCAAAAGTTGACCAAAGGTCCGATAAGGTTCACCTTTCAAGCCCATAGTGCATTTTAGGTTGATCCATAAATTTAAAATGAAAGTCCAATATATCTCAATAATATGTTGTTGTTTTTTTGTGAGTAGTTACTATACATCACATCATACAAAATGTCTTGACACGTAGGACAGCGTGTTCATGTGTGCGTGTCCGTGGTGGGGTCAGGAGAGGCCGTTGTTGTCTCCAGCGGGACGACGGATGTTCTCACCTTCGCCCTCCACATCTGAAAAGGCCACAAAATACTGTAAGCAATTTGAGAGAAATATCATCTCACACAAATAGTGAATTCCCCAGATGTGGTAAAGCAGTAAATACAGTCATGTAGTTTTCATGCGGCTTAATGCATATGAATTAAATTCTTCAAGGCCAAAGTCATATCAACATGAATTGTTTTTGATGAGTTGTATTTACGTAAAAAAAAAACCATTTTTAGCAGTATTGTGCTAATTTGAACCCTCATGGGAAAAAAATTGTTCTTACAAATGTTTGGTGACAAGTGGAGTGCCATCTAGTGTGATAGGTGGTTCAGAATATGAATGTACAACATACAAATTTGGTCTGCATGTACATCGAATGTGATTTTCCTTGCACTAAATTTAATCCCACAAGCACTAATTGACATAAACAGGAAGATAAAATGGATCAAAATGATTTTGTACTTTATGTCAAGTGCAGTTCGTTGTAATTTATTGTGCTAAACCTGCCAGAAAAAAGTTGGGTTGATATTATATTAATATATACTGTATTATATATTATATTTTTATTTATAAAATGTGTTTTTTTTAATCGAGAAATTTAATTGGAATTTATTTTGCTCATTTGAATCCCTCAAAGGGAAATGTAACAAATTCCAAACGTCAGAATTACTTTATTGCTTCATATAATAACAGAGTATTTTTGATACTGATTTAAATTCAATGGTCAATGATTCAAATTTTTGCTGGAAAAAAAAAGGCATAAAACAATTTTTTTTTTCCCCCGTAGGTCTTTTTCGGACTGTTGCAAGTCGGACACTGCCAGGGAAACTCAATGGCACCACCTAGTGTTCATGTGTGAGTATTTCCATCCGACACATCTTCCTGTCTCTTCTGCCGTACCTCTGACCGAATTCAACTCAGTCTCCTCCTCGGGGTAACGGGATGAAGATTTCGCCGCGTTTCCTGAGACACACACCCAAACAGAGATTGTGAATGTCTCATCCACACGCTTGCATCAAGCCTGCCGTGGTCTCACCTCGGAGCCTCAGGTAGACCAACATGGCCGTCAGTGCCAGGACCGTCACAGCAACCACCAGGCCGACGATCCACCAGTAAGACGTCTGCGGTGAGGTGCTTCGATTGGCTACGTGTGAAAACACACACACAACATTTATTATGTTTCTGGGTTAGTTTACCCCAACTAGCTCTTGTCATTAGCCCATTTTGTTAAGTATAAATTCAGGCAGACTGCAAACATGATGTTGATGTAACCTTCTGCTCACCAGTGGGGAAGTTGATGGCGACGTCGGAGCGCTCCGTGTGCGTGTTGTACGGCATGGAGAAGATGCAGCTGTAGGTTCCCTGGTGCCGGGTGTGCTCGGGGTCCATCAGGCGCAGCGAGCCGTCTCCGAACGGGACCCTGAAGCCGTCCAGTTCTACGTGGTGCTCCCAGGCGGGCGCCGCGGTGCTGTGTCCCGAGCGGCTGTCATAGGTCAGGATGTGCGCCGGGTCCTCGCCCTTGGAGAAGCTCCAGTGGAGGATGGGGCTGTTCAGGTACGGCGGGGCGAAACACGGGATGGTCAAATCCCGACCCTCATTTCCTGTTATTGCTGTCGGGGGAACATAATTGGAACACAGATATTTCGAGACCCCGGAAAAGGTTCTCATTCCGTTCTTAACGTCGATGCTCTTACTCCTCTCCCGCAATGACGACGTCCAAGTGGGCCCCCCATAGGAAGTAGTGACTTTGCAAATGTAGATAAGATCCGGCTGGCTTTTTAGAACCTTCAGTCTGCTGTCGGCCGTGTACAGGCCACGCTTGTCAGCCAGCATGCGGGTGATCGGCCGCAGGTCCTCGAAAGTGGGCGGCTCCGTGGCCCAGGTGACCCGGGGCGGCGGGAACACATCTCGCACGGTGCACTTCATCTCCTCGTAACCGCTCAGCCGCGAAAGCTCCAGGGAAAGGCCACGGATGAGCGCTGCACTTACGGACAAGAGTCAAAATAGCTTTAGAAAAAAAAGTCAGGAACTGGAAATCATTAAGTCGTGAAGAGTCAAAAATTGGTTGGCATAAGATTGTCGCTCAACAATTGGTTGTCCTAAAGCGGACGTGTAACGTACCCTCCACCTTCAAGACGACCTTGGCGCTGTGTTCCCCCTCGGACGTGCGTACGTGACACCGGTACATGCCGCGGTCCTTTAGACCAACCTCCCTGAGGACCAGGGTGGCGTTGCCCCCCGCGATCATGGGCGGGAACATGGTGGCCCGCCCGGCCAGCGCTTGACTTTCGCCGTGCGCCTCGCCGAAGCTGAACATTACCACGTCCCGCCGGAACCAGCGCACGCTTTGGTTGGGGGCGGGGGTGAACATGCACGGCAGGTGGCACTCCTCTGACACCAAGCATGTGACGGTTTCATCTGGAACGGGAAGAGGAGGGTATTAAAAGTCTGCACACCCTCTGTTTAAAATGCCATTTTTCCATATTTAATGTCCACCCACAACCTGCACAAGAGGTTTTTAGTGAGGGGAAGTCAAAATAAACAATACAACTGAGGAAGGCGTTGTTCAGAATTAACCAATTAGATTTGAAGTCATCTTCAATGAAACTCAGCACATACCTGGCAATGTTTAAAGTGCCTCAAATTAACCCCAAATAAAGTTAAGGTGTTCTAGAAGGCTTTTTTTTTTTTCAATGTAAGGTTCAGCCGGATACTTTAGCCACTTTTCGCAGAAATCCAGCCTGAAAGCAGATTACAGCTGCAGTGTCTCTCTATGTCCGCTAGAGGGAGACAGATAGTGTACAACCAACTGAGGGCAAAGTATTAAACGGTGTCCATATAAAGAGACAATAAAACGAGAATGTAAAGCTGAAAAAATGTTTTAAAAGGTTAACAATGTGAGGGAATTTTGGAATCGACCAAGCAAGTCATTTGAAAAACTCCTAGGTTAGGTCAACTTAAAGTCGAGATACTATGCGTGTTACACTGATTTGGAAACCATGCTGACGTATTTAAGTGGGTGTCACTTCCACTTCAGCTCTTTGTGACAGGCCATGATTTGGGTTGTTCATCACGTCAAAAGAGGAAGCGGAGCGCATTTTTGAGACTTTCTACTTGAAATTCTGTTCGCCAAAAGGCATCGGAGGCATTCAAATGACTCCTGCAGGAGCACGAGATGTGTGTTTTTGTCGCCCCCGAGGCTCTGAACTGAGGCGCCGAGTCTCCCGGCCTGGCATGACTTTTCCTCGAGCATTTGCCTGCTCCCTCGCAAAGCAGACGGGAACGGACGTTCCCGTAATTCTTTGTCTGAATTGCAGCACAGACAGTAGCACTTGGCTGACTCACCGCGCAGATTAGCAAAGCCCCGAAAACTCCTTGATGTGCTCACCTGTTCCTCAGAAACAGAGTTAAAGAGAAAGGGGTTGTCAAAAATTTGGGATTCAGGGGAGAACATTTTGAATCGCGATCGTAGACATCACGAGGGGTTAAAAAAAAGTTGCCTATTGTTGACAGAAAAATCATCTCAATTTTTTAGAATCCTCCAAATTGGTCATATTAATCAATTGTGCATTTTTTGGACACCCTGTAAATGTATTGGAACACACAAAAAAATGAGCGCATAAAATGGAAAGAAAACCATGTAAATATTGTCATTATCTGTATTTTAGACATGAGCCTTTAAGAGGCGTGGCCTGGTCAGGTGCCGTGCAACGTCGGCGAGGCTTCGTGTGAGCTGCGGTGTGTGAGCGGGGGCCAACAGCAGCTACCATGTGAGTCTTCTCATTGTCTGGCTGCTCTCCTTTGCCAGTATGTACACAGTAATTTTTTTTTTTTTTTTTAATCGCGGAAAAGGGATGCACTGTATATTGTTGAAAAATACAGCTTTTGTTTCTGAAAAAAAAAAGACTTAATGCAAGAGTCAAAGCTAGCGAGGGGTAATTTAGAACGTTAGTCCTCCTGTATGAATAAATACACGTTCTGTATTGCAAATTTTATGCCCCCCACACCCCTTTCAGGCATTCTAATAATTTAAGACCCACCGCAGTAGAGGAAACAAATCCAATCGTGTCCCATCAGATGTCAAAATGTGACTTGCAATTAGTCTGGAGCGGAGTTGAACGGTCAGCAAAGACCCCCGCAGCACATTTTTTGCCCCGCCGCTTCGTCCCTGCTGACTTGTCTTGACAGGCCAAAGCTGCCTCATTGTGACGAGCTTAATTCCAGCTAAGACCGCCTTCGATTCAGAAGCTCAAAAACCGCTTTGCTTACTCGCCAAATTATTTTTGTTTCTGGCATTTCAAAATTGGCTACATTGAAAAAAAAAGATCCATTCTCCGGTTTCCTTTCAGATGTACAAAATCGTGTCCTGGTTTTCAATTGCTTTTTGTCAATCAGGCCCTATGTATTCTAGCCAGATACGCGATCCGATTTTCCTCTCAAAGCGAGCCCTCCCGGGGGTTTTGCCGGTTCGTCGCGGGACAAAGACGTGTTTGTTTCTCACCTGGCGTCTTGTCCTGTGCGGCGGCGGTGACGCTCGCGCTGATCCGGAGCAGGAAGCAGGCCCAGATGCAAATAAATGCCGACATGGTTTGAGGCCGTAGAATCATGCAGCCTTCAGTCCATGCTCTCTGCTGTGTCGCCGTGCTGCTGCTTCCTTGCAGGTTTTTCTTTAGATCTGTGCGGTTTTGCGGCCCATGCGCACGCATAAGAAAAAGAAAAAGGCATAATGACAGAGCACTTCTGGCTGATGTGGACACAGGAAGACGGAGAACGTGACAGAGCATGTGCTGTTCTTTCGGGAGAATCCAGGTTTTGATCCCCCGGGAGGATTTTGCTTCAACCTCCCTTTTCATCACCTCAAAGTCGAGAATCAAAAGCGAGTTATGACCTTCCGGAGAATGTTTTTTTTTTTTTCTTCTTTTCCTTCTTCCTTTGACACCCGTCGCACTTTCTTTGGCATTTCTTGGCATCTCTTTATCTCCGCTGACGACCTGATGAGTGACGCGATAGAGCGCAAGAGCTCGTCACGCGCCGACGCAAAGCCAGATGAAGCGCGCTAATCCACAGCCGATAAACGCGCGTCAATTCAAAACAAAACATCAACACACACACACACACACACACACACACACAAAAAGTAAAGCTGCTGCTGACACGATCGGGAGCCGCGGCTCTTCAAATAACGACATCGGCACATCGTGCCTCAGGCGTCTCTTGAGTGCCGCGACGGACAAAACGCAACAGTCAGCCGATCGGTGGAATCAATGACGAACCGCAGGTTAACACCCGATCCCTTCCTCGAGTCCAGCCGGCGCATGATATTAATAACCGCTTTATTATTAAACCACTTTATCAGCACCGTTCGTGACACTTGTGTGCTTGACCGCTTCACGCAGGTAAAAAAAAAGCATCGCGTAGCTTCGACGAAAGAGGCAAATGAGTAAAATAAAATGCTGTAATGAATTTCGCAGTGTCACTATTCCTGAGATTCTTTTGGTATTTTGATGTGTGAGAGGAGTGAGACGTCAGAAAGTCCGGTCAGGTCGTGAGACATCAGTTTGTCAGGAGTGAGTCAAGAAGAGGCACGAGATTGCCGAAATCATTTCAGGAATGGGATGTCAACCGGTTTGAGGAATGACAGATGTGAGATGAGTGAGGCATCGCGGCACTCCTGAGAAGAGTGAGATCAGAAAGTCTGAGAATGTGTGAGAGGAGGCAGAGACGTCTGAGATTGGCGAAAGGAGTGAGACGCCTAAACTTGAAGTGATGAGCGAGGCATGAGTGTGCGAGCGAAGCAAGATGCCACAAAGTGCGAGTTAGGATGTCTTCAGAAAATCCCGAGAGAGGAGTGAGACGAAAGAAGCCAGACTTTTCAACCTGTGAGAGGAGTGAGAGATCAAAACCACCACGGCAAACCTGAGATCAGTACCTCTGAGATGTGTGAAATGTTGGAGGTGCAAAAGGCGACGTGAGAAGAACAGAATATTGGGTCCCGAGTTGACACCCGTGATGAAGCTCGAGAGAGGAGCCAGATGTGAGGAAGTCGGGGAGCACTTACGGTGACTTGAGGCGAAAGAGGAAGAGTTGAGCGAGTGAGTGAGAGAGCCCCGCGAGCGCCCGAGCTTGACTGGATCAACAGGTTATTTAGAGAATAGACACTCGCGCACGCCCTCTCACACAGTCCGCCGCACACTCGGTCTCTCTCGCGGTGGGCGGAGCTTGCTTGGACACGCGCACGCACGCGCGCACAGGCAACCCGTTTGCCGAAATGTCAGAGGGGTTTGTTTTCAAAGGGCAGCTTGCATGTTGCGCCAAAATTCACTCTTGTTCCCTCAAGGTTGATTCCGTTTTCTCATTCACAAATCCCTTTTCGTGCACACGATCAAAAGCACCGGGAAAATAATCCATCCATTGATTTGATTGAACACAGTGAACGCAAAGACGAGGCTGTGGCCCCGTGAAAGGAAGCCCCTCCCGTCACTTCAACATAGTTCCTTTTTCAAAATGCCGCCAAAGCAAAATGGTTACATTGGACGTAGCCTGAAGGCAAAACAGAACATTTTAGCTTTTGGCACGCAACCAAGTTTGTGTGTGTGTGTGTGTGTGTTGGATTATGACTTTCCAGGAGTGTAATTTGTGGTGTGAGATGAGGCTGGATCAGGCGCAATTTGTCGGGATTAGCGTGACGACTTTATTGTTTGATTGCGGTCGCCATGTTTCTGAATTGTTTTGTCGCCTCTCCGCGCACACACACACACACACACACACACACGCTCACAGAGAGAGACGCTCTTCTTTGCGTGGGTGCACACACATGCCTAAAAATTGAAGGTGCCATCCCAACAGGTGTCTTATTTTTTACGGAGCTGCGAGAAAATCACGATTAGCACTCTGTGTGTGTGTGTGTGTGTGTGTGTGTGTGTGTGTGTGTGTGTGTGTGTGTGTGTGTGTGTGTGTGTGTGTGTGTGTGTGTGTGTGTGTGTGTGTGTGTGTGTGTGTTTGTAGGTTAAAGAAAGATTGCTGTCCGCGCATAAGAGGATTAGCGTGGAATTAGTGTCATTCCTCTATCGCCGGGAGAAATGGATTCATATCGATTTTAATCAGAGAGAGAGAGAGAGAGAGAGAACAATACACAGATGAAGCAGGCGGCAGGCAGACGGAGGACGACCGACGAGCGCCCGGGAGGCAAACCGTCCCGGAGATGAAGAAGAGGGACCACTTCCCGAGATGCTTCTGCAAGCGTTGGCCACCCTCCGCCAGATGATTGACGTCAGCGTCCGCCGTTAGTGGGCCCGACTTGAAGAGGTGGAGGCGTCTTGGAGGAGGCGAGGTGGGGCGGCCACTGAGGGTTGTGGGGTGATGCTGTGAAAGATGAAGGTTGACGTACTGACCTGCCTGACCGTGGCCGTCGCCAGCCTGGTCGCCATGGTGACCGGTGGCCGCAGCTCCGGACGCAGGAGGCACAAGGAGGTCTTCCTCGGGGAAAACAGCAAGTTCAAGTTTGGAGGGTGAGGGATACGCACACACACACACACAGATGCAAGGGTTCAATTACGGCTGTGGCCCCCCTGTTCTCCCCCCGTGCCTGCGTGGCTTTTCTCCGGGTACTTCAGTTTCCTCCCACATTCCAAAAACATGCATGGCAGGTCAATGAAACACTAAATTGTCTTTCGGTGTCAGTGTGAGCGTGATTGGTGCCCTGCGATTGGCTGGCAACCAGTTCAGGGTGTCCCTGCGGACTGCCGGAAGACAGCTGGGATAGGCTCCTGCACACCCGCGACCCTCGTGGGGATCAGCGGATTACAAAATGGATGACTGGATGGGTGTACGACCTCGGCCAGTCACAAAATACAGCAAGCAAAAGCCTAAATTGGCCACAAGGCCACGTCATTCGTGACCTTGTAATCTGATCTAATCTGATGTGCTACGGGACTGGGGGCACGTTCGAGGAATTTTTGTGCTCACGGCGCGCGCGTGTGTTTTTCTTTGGCTAGACGTATCGACTACAAACTGAAGAAGCAGGACAGCACCAAAACTCTGCTGATCAAAACCGAACAGCTGCTGAGAATCGAGGAGCACGACTTCGCCATGAGGCCCGGCTTTGGAGGTCTTTCTCACACACGCACACACACACTTTTTTCATTCAGACCATGAAAAAGCGGCAAAGAAGGTCCTCAACTATTCTAAGATCCGATCCTGACGCTCGACCCGATGATGCGATGAAGGGCACTGGGGCGATTCGACCAATCCCAAATCACTCAACAAATGACCCAGATACCACAAGTGTGTGTGCACTCACTCCCGATAGGATTGTGTGTGTGTGTCCTTGCGTGTGTGTTATTGTAATACAACAAGCATGTGCTGCTATTATGTGAGTCGGGAGGGGTGGGGGGGGGCGGTCATGTGCCATAATCTGGATTATATTCCCGGTCGGTCTGGAACAGATGGAAAAGTATTGTCCGAAATGTCCCATGCACGACAATATGCACAATGACGTGAAGGCATTGGGGGGGCGAAATCTTTCCAAAACAAACAAACAAAGATGTTCTAAAAAACACACACACACAAACACACTGTTTGTTTATCGCATACTCAGTTTTCTGCGTGAGCGTTGCCGCGTCCTTGCGCGTAATTGTAGTGTTTGTGCGCACGTGTGTTTGCGTTCCAGCGTGTGCACGCATGCCACAGAAAACAAAAATGAGCCCTCCGCCTCCCTCCGCTCTGTCCCGGGGACACTCGGTTCTCGCAAGCGCACATTCTCACTCGCGTAACAAATCACTTGTCACTTGAGGTGCTGTCAGGTCAAGTCCTTAAGGCCTCGGGGAGAGTTGAACTTTGAAACGGAAACACACACATACTCACACACTACTGTGTGCACTACTTTGATGGCATTGTGTGTTGAGTCAGTATGGATTGTGTAGGAGTGAGACTCCGCCTCATATTTACTCCCACCGTCTTTTCCTGCCCGCCCTGACGCAAACTTCTTCCAAATGTCTCTTAGTCACCAAAAGAAAATCCAGTGAGATGGACAGACCGTTTCGGATTGATGGACGCTAGTCGGCCCGCCGTCGTTGTGCTTGCGCAGCAATTCCAGCGCATGATTAGTGACATGCATGTACAGTATGACGTTGGTGCTGTACGAGCTTAGCGTGTCTTCGTGGAATTTAGTTGCTGGTTTGGGGCCGCTCTTGATGATAATTGCCAGACTGACTCCCGTGATTATGTTCCCTTTTTGTCCTGTCCTCTCATTTGCACTCAAAATGTCTCAACGGGGTTGCTTTGCCACTGCACAGCTTGTCGCGCCGCAAGATGGTAATTGTGAAGTTACGTTGGCTACTGCTTAGCATTATTTTTAATTTTTATTTTTTTTAGGCAAGTGAAGGTCAGTCGCGACAGTTTTTTTCTGTCCGATGCCGGACATTTAAATTAATCGACCAATTAATTTATACAGCAATTGAATGAATAAAATAACTTTTTTTTTTCCTCTTTAACAGTAACAATTTTAAAGATACTCATGACTGGAAGAACATTTTTACAACAGTGGTCCTTGAGTATTTTTTTTTTACAACACAACATAAAATGAATTTTCAAAAGGTCCGCTGATTCTTACTGATTTTAGAACAGCTAATATTGGCCAAATAATCATTTTACCGTCATGAAATGGTCACTCGCCATTCACGCAGAAGACGTTTTAACATTTCTTATTGTTGAGTCTTGTCGGAGTTCGTTTTCGCTTCACGCGACGGAGTTGACGGAGAGGTCGCAGCCGGCATCTGTCAAGGTATCGTGATTGACCAGATCCCATCGCTTACCCATCCATCATCCTCCTCCTCTTCGTCGTCCTCATCATCATCACCACCATTCTTGTCCGTCGTCGAGCGCAAGTCACGTGTTCGTGACCATACGTCATTCGTACCGTGACCGACGGACACGTTTGTGAGCGCAAGTTCTCGCTTGCAGTCACGTATGTGGTCATGCGATACAGGCGTTCACTCGACATTCATCATCCCGTCAAGCGACCGATAACTGAAGCTCTGTCGGCAATGACATTCCCCTTTTTTTATTTTGACTTATTTGTACACGAAAACCGACAACACGATCATATTGGTTCAGATACCTTTTAGTGTGATTTCAAAAAAAAAAAAAAAAAGCTCTGATACTAACACATCAATACCACTTTAGCAGCATGACATCACTGCCACTCGAGGTGCTTCAATGTCCGCCTGGGGAGAGTTGGAATTTCAGAGAAGCATCTCAAGCGCACGCACCACCGGCATTGGGGCGTGACGTGGGAAAAGAGTGCATGAGTCACCCACCCGCTCACTTTTTTAATTCCCCACCCCGGCACCGGCATCGGTTGTCGTGGCGACGGCCTCTGCGGGAGCTTTGCCGAGCTTCATTAGATAAAGTGTTTATTGAGCTGCTGTCGTGCTGACGCTCAGGTGGAATTAACACACTCTCTGGCACACAATGGAACACGCGCGCACACACACACACACACACACACACAGAACCCCAAGCAGACCGAGGTCAGTGAGCAACCCAAACCATAGTTTATCACACACAGCCCGCAGACGTGGTTAAAAAAAAAAAAAAGCCTGGTCATTGCAACGTTGTTGTTTCATGACCGAACATTTCCCAGTCGCCAACATTTGGCGCACCTCCATGGATGTGGTTTTAAAAAAAAAAAAAAAAAAGGCTCACTGCAACATTGTTGTTTCATGACAGAACATTAACGACCGCAACAGCCCCGACGACAAGCACCGTGACAAACATGTCATGGGGATTTTCGCCATGACGACACATTTACTTCCTGGCGGCAGCAGATGGCTGCGCCTTTTGATAAGGCAATTTGGAAAACAGGACAAATGTCAGTTTCCAAAAATGTTGTGAGGGATGCTATGTCTGGCTAAAAAAAAAAAAACTTTCGGAAGATTCCTGATATCGTTGAAACTTTGTGACTGGCAGGAGCGGCCATCCCCGTGGGCATCGACGTGCAGGTGGAGAGCATTGACAGCATCTCCGAAGTCAACATGGTGAGTCAGTTTCAATTATTATTGTTTCATTATTAATGTTCCATCATGTAGACACCTGCACTGATTTTAAAGGGAATGCAGGGGTTTCCACCCCCACAACGGCGCAAACGGCCATCCTTAACTGTGCCCGTGTATGAAAATACCAAACGTAAAAAAGTAGAATCCACTAGCGATCAACTAAAATGGCGCCGGCGCTCACGCGGACGTGTCCGCAGGACTTCACCATGACCTTGTACCTGCGTCACTATTGGAAGGACGAGCGTCTGGCATTCCCGTCGCACAACAACCAGAGCAGGACGTTCGACTCGCGGTTGGTCAAGAAGATCTGGGTACCAGATGTCTTCTTTGCGCACTCCAAGCGTTCCTTTATCCACGATACCACCATGGAGAACATCATGCTACGCGTGTACCCCGACGGGAACATCCTCTACAGCGTCAGGTGGGCCGCCAAGATGCTCTCGGAAGAAAACCTTGACTTGCTGCTGCCAGCTCGCCATGGCAACATGAGCGGAAAGGTCAATCTGGGACAAGATGGATGCCGTCTGGCTGCTGAAGAGTTTTGTGTTGCTTTCAGGGTGACCGTCACGTCTCTTTGCTCCATGGACTTCAGCAGCTTCCCTCTGGACACGCAGAACTGCTCGCTGGAACTGGAGAGCTGTGAGGCACACACACACACACACACACACACAGTTGATCGCGGTACATATATAACTGATTGACAAGGAATATTTTGTCCTCAGACGCGTACAACGAGAATGATCTGATGCTCTACTGGAAAAACGGCAACGACTCCCTGAGGACGGATGAGATTGTTTTGTCTCAGTTCTTCATTGAGCATTTCCACCCGTCCAGTGGCTTGGCCTTCTACAGCAGCACAGGTATGTGGCAGTGCGGAGTAAAGTTTTTCCATATCCTTGATGTCCAGCTTAATTTCCGTGTACTAGTATACTATACTATACTATACTATACTATACTATACTATACTATACTCTACTAGTATACTTGTCCTCACTAATGAGACAATTCAGCAACAATAGTCGGAACGATTGTAGCACAACCACAGCGCCGATAAAAAGTGAAACGCTCCAATATCATGAAAGCCTACTAGAACAGCTGAAGTTTATTTGGGGTTGCTCAGAGACAGGTGTGTGCTGACTCCCGTTTAACATGTGTTTCAATGTGTTTACGTTGCGATTTGTTTTAGCTTTTTTAAATTTTAGTTTCATTGTTTTAGGATTAGTTTTAGTTTTATTTGAATATAGGAGGGTGTGCAGACTTGTGCAACCACATAGTTTCAGTTGCATGCAAAAATTTTTTTTCAGTTGCGTTGTACAGGTTATGGTTGACCGTTGCAGTGGGAAAAATGTTGAAATCACAACAACTTGGCATTTCAATGGCGTGCGTGCGCGTTTGTGTATTTGTGTGCGCTTGTGTCAGGTTGGTACAACCGGCTGCTCATCAACTTCATCCTGCGGCGGCACATCTTCTTCTTCATGCTGCAGACGTACTTCCCCACCATGCTGATGGTGGTCCTGTCCTGGGTCTCCTTCTGGATCGACCGCAGAGCCGTACCGGCCCGCGTCTCTCTGGGTGCGCACGCAAACATACACGCACACGCATGACATGCGCAACATTTGATCTTGAAAACAAACAAACGAAGGAAGTCAAATAATTACAAAGAGTTTTTAATTGAATCCATTTTAAGGAGAAAAAGGATACGTTGACGTCAATCATGCAGCAAAAAATTGTGAACCTTTGTACGTCAACGATGATGATGTCACATTGTCTGATTTAAAAAGAAAATAGCTTATCGTATTTGCTTTGTTGGATTTTTAAAAAATAAATAATATTCAACAATAATTTTATAAAATAAAATGTAAATGCGCTGTTTGTGTAAAATTTTCAAAATATTTTTGATTCGAATACTTACAATAAATAGATCCATAAAAGGAATGAAATATGCATTTTCATTCCACGCGCACGTTCTCAACTTCCCATGTCCCTCTGCAGGTATGACCACCGTGCTCACCATGTCCACCATCATCACAGGAGTGTCCTCCTCCATGCCTCAGGTACCACCTGCCTTCACCAGCTGAGTACTCACACGGGCGACTTAAGTACAAGTACTCACGCTTGTGCGAAAAAGAAAGACGTACTGATTGCTCTGCATCACTCGCAGGTGTCATACGTGAAGGCAGTGGACATCTACCTGTGGACCAGCTTCCTCTTTGTTTTCCTGTCTGTCATCGAGTACGCGGCGGTGAACTACTGCACCACCCTGGAGGAGATGAGGAAAATGAGGAGGGGGAAGGTGAGCAAAAAAAAAAAAAAAGAGGAAGCAGCTCCCTCGAGTGGACAAACGTTGCCTCACTTGCTTTTGGTGGCCTCCCAGCTGCCGTCCACCTTCAACGCTAGCCAGGCCATGGCCTTTGACGGCTGCTTCCACGACAACGATATGGAGCTGACGCCGTTCCCCCGTGTGGCCCAGGGGCTGGCCTCTGAGCCCCCGGCGAACGCGTCGCCCCGGCGCGACCCGCGGCCCTCGGAGGGGACGCGCCTCCGCCGGCAGCGGTCCGTGCGCGAGAACGTGGACCTCTTGGTCAGCAACAGCTACATGATCGACTCGTACTCCCGCCTGGCCTTCCCGCTGTCCTATCTCCTCTTCAACACCATCTACTGGAGCCTCTATTCCTGAGACACCAGTCGGCTGATATGAGCCCTTTTCCAAATATTCACAATCGGTCTGAGTTTTGCTGATTAACGTTGTTTCTTACTTTAAAACAGCAAATATTGTTCATCGTTGGAGTCACTCAAGAGTGAATGTTTGCGGTCATCACTTCATGGTAAAAGAAATAATGGAGTCAAAGACTCATTTCAACGTCTACGACTTCTTTCTGAAGACAGCTCTTCTCTTCCATTTTTCTTTTTAACTGTCTACTGTATATTAATTTCGTCAGCTACAAGTCATCTTCAGTTGCAAGAAATTGCACGGCAAACCTTTTGGATGGTTGCATTAATTAAGCAAAAATGTGATTTCACCCTCCTCAAGCTTTTGTCTTTTTATTCTTTATTTAAAAAAACAAAACACACATACAAGGCGTTGAGTCGACTTGAATCTTTTTGATCTACTTTGCGTCTGTCACGTAAAGCAGGAAGTGTGCTGTTGCCATAGCTACTCAAGACCATTACTGCGTAGCTGCAACAAAAAGCCAAAATGGCGCGAGGATCACACGCGCCCTATGTCAGTTTTGGACGCTGAGCTCACCGAGCACAACTTTCAGTGAGTCCCTGTTTGTACAATTGATCTGCTGTACTATTTTCCTTCTTTGACAACACATGAAATTGTAATATTGTAATTAGTTGAAGTTTAAATTTGAGTTCATGTACTTTGTGTTTAGCGAACGCAACAACTTTAGCTCATGGCTCTCGTTAGCACGCTTACTTGCAAGCCCGCTAGCTAGGCTAACTAGCTAGGCTAACTAGCTAGGCTAAGAGGTTGAGCGGGTGAGCTTTTGAGTTGGAAATGTGTTTTTGTACAAGTGATTCAGCGAAATTTGGCTTCACATTATCTTAGAATAGTTCACTAACCTTTGATTTTGTATACATTTTGAGTATGTATAGCATCGATGGTATGAGATTTTAAGCAATTGGTACATTGGACGTACAATGTACTTTGAAGTATAAGGGGCAAATATTATTGGCGGAGAAAAAAAACTAACTTGATTCGACACACTATACACAGGCACATGTCGTGCTATGAGCTGCCGAGGTGACACTATGTTTGAACTGTAGTCCAAATGGACTGCATGATCAATGACAGATATCCTGACTGATTTTGATCGCGTTTAGTGTAGAGTCCTCAATTGCAGGACGTGATCAGGAAAAAGTTCACGCCACCATGAGGAAACTTCAGGATGAGCATAAAATGCAATATAACTTTTAACAGCTGAACTTCATTTGACCTCGAAACTTTTTGCTCACGTGACCTTTCAGGGGGTAACTTTCATCCTATAGTCCCGTAGAAGGAATAATGTACATGTTCCGCCAGGGAGGGGCCAAAAGCGGCCAGGGCCGAGTTGTTGTAAGTGAAAGAGAAAGAAACAGCAGGAGAGCAGGAGAGTTCAATAGTGGGATGAGTGGGAGGGGGAGTCCCGCACTGTGATTGGGGGCCACTGGACCATGTGCTGACCCGACTCACTGAAGCCTCGAAGGGGCACACATACGCACACACTCAGTCACACACAGTGTTGTGTTGAGTGGCAGCGACATATGAACCCCTTCACATGAGCTATTCCTGGCAAGGGAGGGGGTTAGGGGAGGGAGGCCGGTGGGGAGTAGAAGCTCTTGTCTTTCCGCATGTGAGTAAGCCTATGCGAGGACCTTCTCATTTCCGCGTGTTCTTTCGTTGAATTGTACCCTCTGGCAGGATGGGCTGCTGCTTCAGTAAGGAGGCCGGGCCAGACCAGAACAGCGAGAAAAGCAGCTTACTGCACCCCCCTCACCAGGAGCGCATCCATAACAGCGTGGAACAAGTGAGGCACCAGGCCGTGGCCGTGGCTCAACATGTTTCTCTGGATGAAGAAGAAGAAGATTCTGGAGCGGCGCGCGCGGAAGCTCGTCCAGGACTTGATTGCCAAGCGCGGATGGTCGTCAGTGAGAAGACTGTCCAAGCTCCGAGCTCTCACAAGGAGGAGCGAGCTATTCTTATCCCGGCCGGCGCAAGCGTTATCCCGGATTCATCGGCAGGCGTGACCCTCTCCCGCTCGCGCAACTGTGAGCCGGCCCCCTATATGGAGGTGCTCTCCCAGAGTCTGACCCGACAAAACATTGTGGCAAACGCTACACGCCGAGCCCAGTGGTTCACTCAAAACCTTGAGGGTCAGAAGCTCCCCCACCCAGAAGATTACCGGTCCGGTTCCAGTGGAACAAAGGGCGACAGTTGTAGCAAGGTGCCACGTGACCTGACGTTGTCGTCGGTCTCGCATCAGGATCGGGTTTCCCTAATAGGTGAGGACTGTATTGTCACAACAACACTGGGTCAGGACTTCCAAACGAGGACTCAGAGGTTCTACAGCATCTGCTCCATTGACACAAACGACCTTGACCATGACGACCACAGCCAGGCTCGAGCATCTGGAGCATGTGCCGGTTCCAGCCCGTCACGGACGACCTCGCCTCTTCCTCTTGTGTCTTCGCAGCTACCCGAACAGCCCTTGAGCCCAGCACCACTGACCGGCGCTTCAGGAATAATTCCAGAACTTCAAGTCGACCAAGGCAACGAGCCAATGCTGACTAAAGCAGAAGGTGACTCGCGTGTGGAAACATGTGACCAGCTGATGCTGACCGAGCAGAGCATGTCTTCAATCCAGACCCCAAAGGAAATTCAACTCGATCACATCCGGCGCTCACAACCGGCTAGTGAAAGTCCCAAAGAAGTACGTTCCTTTCCGGAACCTGACGTCACACAGCAACAAAGCGAGGAAGAAGATCAAAGTTCACTCCTGAGAGAAGATAGTGTCCCCGCAAATAAAAGCCAGGAAGACAAGGTCATCCACCAAAACGCAACTCTCACACAACTGACCTCTCCCCTAGTCTTCTTAACCAATGCGGTAGAGTTGAAAACTCCCGGACTAGATGATGAAGACGACTCGTGCGACCAGACAACGCTCACGGAGGAGGAGCCCTCAATGAGCCGCACCTCAAAGGAAACGCCCGCCATCTTGCGGGAAAACCAAGTCGACCACGTCCAACGTTCACAGCCAGCTATTGATAGTCCCAAAGACTTCCACTCCTGTCCAGAACCTGACATCACAGAGCCGCAAATTGAAGGCGAAGATAAATGTTCATCGTGGAGAGAAGACGATGTCCCTGAGAGTGGAAGTGTCGAATGTCTTGGACTCACCGTTGAAGAAGACTCGTGTGACGGGATGACGCTTCGGGAGCAGAGTGCGTCTTCAGAGCTTCAAACATCACGGGAAAAAACCGCCACCTTCCAGGAGAACCATCTAGACCGCCTCCAGCATTCACAACAGGCTGGTGAAAATCTCAAAGAAGTCCCTCGTTCCCGTCTGAGCTGCGGACCAGAATCGAATGTCATGGAGCAGCACAACAAGGGCCAAGAAGACGCTCCCGAGCGTACAAATGAAGAAGACGAACTAATCCACAGCAACCTGACACACTTGCAAATGTCCTTTCCCAGCATCCTCTCAACTTCACCCCACCAGTGCGGAAATGGAGAAGGGACAGCGCGAGATAATGAATACATGAGCGCGAAAGTCAGTTTGGCTGCGTTCTCCGAGCAGGACGCAAGTTCTACAAGATCTCATGAGTCGGATTCCAAAGCGGTGCAGACGAACCTAAATTGTCGTCGTTCGAGGTCCTCTTCAATCGAGAAGATAAGCGGGAACCGCCTGGAATCTTCACGGGAAGCGTGTGAGGAAGAGGTCGAGACGGCAGAGTGTCCGAGCGATCCTCCAGAACCGACAAATGGATCTCTACGGGATGAAGAGGAAACAGTCCCCTTGTCTCAGGAGGAGCATCCAAGAACTCCGCCGTGTGCTTCTTCCGACGCCGAAATGGTCAACTTGTGCCGTCCAGATGAGGTTTCATGTCATCTGCGGGACCTCGGCGTCCAGGTGGAGTTCGACCAGCTGGACGTTCACGCTCTGACGCCATCTTACGAGATCCACTTCCTGGGTCAGGAGGCGCCAGGCGAGGAGGGCGAGAGCGGCATGCGGGAGTTGGTGTCAGAGCTGCTCGGAGGGGACGCCGACGCCTCGGTGTCCCACGTGGACCGCCAGACCTGGATCGGACCCGCCGTAGAGGACCGCTGCCAGGCATGGCTCCAGGGGGCGCAGCAGAGCCCGGATGAGATGGCCGCGGAGCTGCAGCCGCCCAGCGCGGTTCTGCTGGGAGCGTTCCCGTGCGAGCATGTCTTGCTGCCGATCCCGTGCGAGTGGGCCTGGCACGCAGGCTGCCCCGAGGCCGTAAGTGTTGCGCCTTCTCCTTTGGACTTTTGTCACGATGCCGCGCGACGTGGACGTCGAAGACGCTCGTTTGTGCTGCTTTCAGCCGCTTGGATCGTTGCAGACCCTCAACCCTGACGCTGAGGTGTGGACCGGATCCAACTACAACCTTCCACAAGCTCGACAGCCTTGGCTGCAGCTTCCCGACGAGCAGGTGGACCTGCAAAGTGAGCTTCTTTTTTTTTTTTTTTTTCCTTCTTTTATCAAATGTAAAAGAGTTTATTTTGGATTGAATTCATTTTGGTGGCGCCGACATGCTGCATGGTTGGCGCGAAGACCACGCGCTGCACACGGAGCTAGCCGACATCGGCGTGGGCGTGACTGAGGTTGAAGCCCAACCCAAAGCAACAGAAAACCACATCCTACCAGAACCAGACTCAGGTAACCCCCCCCCCCCCCCCCACCACCACCATGCTGCACCCTTGTCTGTGTAGGTCCACTTTGCGCTCACGGCTTTTTGTCCTTTCAGGTGAGCTAATGGAACAGCTGAGGTCTACGCTGGACTATTGCCTGAGTAGGTGAGAACGTTTGTCTTCGATGAGACACAAAGCAGTCACTGTGTGAGCGTGTTTTTTTGTCAAGAACAACTTTATTATCAAATGTGCAACATACAAGCACAAATGAAATTTCTTCCCTCTCAAGACAACATGCAACAAGAGGAGCCGCTGCGGGTGCCCACGCCGCCATCAAAAGAAAAGTTCACATAAAATGACAAAATAATACAAGACAACACATAAGAAACGGACAATCGTGCAATCTGAACCACTTTCCTGCGTACACTTTGTTGTTTGAAGCAGTTACAAATGAAAGAGGAGCGAATCAAACTGTGATCGGCAATGAGCACTGATCGACATATACCGGTCACATACTTTTCCCCGGAAATCGGCAACCGATCGTAATGTGAGCCTCACTAATTCCACGGTGTCTGGAAAGAAAGAAATACTACTTTGATCGCAGGGGAAATCCTAAAATGCAAAATGAAGTACAGTCAAACCTCGGTTTTCAAAGGTCTCGGTTTTCGACCAAAAATTTCGAGGTTTTTTTATGCCTCGGATGACGAACGAATTTCGGTTCTCGAACCAACTGAGCGGACTTGAATGCACCATTTGACCCCTCTCGCCTTCCTTACACGAGGAAGTGACGCTTCCTCGTTGTTGCTTTCCATTGTGAGCAGACGTGTTCAGTAAACATTTTTATTTTAAAAAGAGCGTG
>CAAKHF010010691.1:41261-54430 GCA_901007745.1 Hippocampus kuda | reverse complement strand
ACGTGAATCGTCATTATCAAGATAAGATAAGATAATAATAAGATATCCTTTATTTGTCCCACGCTGGGGAAATTTAAATTATTGTTTTCCTGCCCCCCATCGAAAACTGTCACCCACTGTCCCACATGTTCCTCTTAGGTTGGTTTTGCGTCTCAGCAGCATGGAATTCACAGCCATTTGACCTGGATAATTATACCAACGCTAACTGTCTGTGTCCCGCCACTGCCACGGGGGGTCGCTGCCAGCCGGGCTTTTACTGCCCAGCAGGTAGCTCAGAGCCCCTTCCTTGTCTGCCTGGAACCTTCTGTAACATCTCAGGTAATTAGAATATGAGGAACTAAGTCATTCAATGATTTGCAAGCTATCAAAATCAATGTATGTGATAGTACAAATGAAAAGTGTTTCATCTCCATAGTAATACAAATATTGGATTTATTGTATTAGACTGTCTCCCCTCTGGGTGTGGTAATTGTTAATTATGCAAATCGGCTTTTGTTGAACAGGTTTGGCTTCAGCGACGGGTCCCTGTTCTCCAGGTTATTATTGTAAAGGAGGAGCCACTGAGGCCAAGCCAACAGATAAAGAAACAGGCAGCATCTGTCCAAGTGGGACATACTGCAGTAAGCCCCCTTACACTGCCTTTGGAACAGTTGTTTCCCTAATTGCCAATAAGTGGCCTTATCAAAGAGTATTTAATGATAATAAAAAAATAGTAGGGGAAAGAGACAGAAGATCTTCTTCCGAATTAAAAAGGTTTTTTTACCTCCATTTATTCGTGTTGAAATAGTACTAGGTCACCTAAACCACTGAATGAACAAATCAATTCTCCTATAACTACTCAATTTGTCACCCTACAGTTGAAGGGTCTGGAGAACCACAGTTATGTCCCGCTGGCACATTTTCTTCAGTGCCCGGTCTGACCAGCAGGGCTGACTGTCAACCTTGTACCAAAGGGTTCTACTGCAGTATACCGGGCCTCAGTACACCAACTGGGCCCTGTGATCAAGGTCTGTGTGATAACAACCTGTCATAGAAGGAAACCTCCAAAAGTCAATAGTGGTACAATTTGAGATTCAAACTTATCGTTATGTTTTTTCAAATGTACCCCAAAATTCAAACAATACTTCACACCATCATCATAACTGAGCGTCTAAAACATGAAACACTGCGAGTGGGTTTTGCTTTGTAGATGTTATGTTTTCTGATGGCAAAAAAAAAAATAAATAAATAATGCATCCATCTTTGGCGCTATTATCCTCACAGGTGTTGTAGGTGTGCTGGAGCCTGTGCCAGTAGACTTCTGGCCAGAGCTGGGATTGCCATTCACAGGGCACATAATTAAAAAAAAACATTCACATCTCATAGAACCAGAATTTAAACTTTAGCATAGAATTAAAGCCCAGATACAGTATACTGTACTGTATATATTTTGAAAAAAAAATTCCACTAGATGGCAATATTACTCTGAAAACACCTTCCTGTTCCCTTTCAATTCGTTGTGATGTGTCTTTTGTGAGTGAGTATTTTTTTACGTTCCTTTTTTTTTGTTTCGTGCTCATTTGTAAGGCAGTTGGCAATGCCCGTGCATTCATTTTTTTGTACTGCTTATCCCGTTTGCAGGAAGCTGGAGCCTATCCCAGCAAAGGCACATTACGAACTGGACTGATCAATTCATCCAGTGTCACAGAACAGATTGCTTTTGACTTTGGAGGTTCTATCTCAATATTATGATTGAACTTGTCACATTAACCACCGTCGAATCATTTTGTCACAACGGCTCCCCTGTAATGAGTTGTTAATTTCACAGGTTATTGGTGCCCCCCTGGTCAAATTTCTGCAACAGCTTTGCCATGTCCACTTGGTCATTTTTGCCTAACGGGTAGTGCAGCTCCAGAACCTTGTCCATCGGGAACATACCAGGACAGAGAGAGGCAAGCTATCTGCACGACATGTGAAGCAGGTGGGCCACATTCAGACTCTCTCAGTGAAGATGATTTACAATTGAACACGATACTTGAATAAGCATCTCAAGAAAATCTTTTATTCATTGAAACTTCACATGATCCCGATGCCGCCATTAATCCAATTAATTAGCCCAATTTGTGTCAATGTTGTTTTGAGAATATTCCCATATGGACAGCGATTATTTAAATGTATTCTCCTCTCTTTTCACAAGGTTACTACTGTGATCTCAGGCTGAGTCCAGCCAATGGATCTTTGCCGAGACTCTGTCCGAAAGGACATTACTGCCCTGCAGGCACAAGCATGTCCAAGGAGTACCCGTGCCCCATAGGCTCATTCAACCCAAGAGAGCACGTGGACAGCCTTTCAGGCTGCATGCCATGTCCTAGTGGACATTACTGTCCTTCGCTTGGACTTTCAGAGCCGGCAGGTTTGATCACAGTGTTATGATGTGATTTGTACATCTTTATTGATGTATATTCATGATGCTTTTTGTTGTTGTTGTTGTTTTTACCAAACATAGGATCATGCCTTGCTGGTTTTTGGTGCAAAGGTGGAGCATCCTCTCCGACCCCTGTGGACGGACTTTCTGGTTCAAAATGTCCTCTTGGTCATTACTGCCCAGCAGGTGACTAGCCCATACTGTATGTATGTATGTATAAATAACAACATCTGAAAAACAGTGCTGTACACAAATAAACAAACAAATATTAGCTAATTAGATAAGATCAAGCATAAGATATAAAAACATTGGAAAGAATAAGACCCATTAAGAACAGTAAAACTCTGAAACCACAGCCTTCCAATTATTTTCTGCTATGCTCCAATAAGAAGAAGAAAACATTTTGTGTGACCCCAACTCTCTGCTGCCATGATAAATTGGATAATTTGTCGATAAAATTGTTATAAGTACATCTCTGCGTAGCTTTTTAAGATAAGATAAGATAAGATAAGATATCCTTTATTTGTCCCACACTGGGGAAATTTACAGCCTTCAGCAGCAAGATTGTGGGTAGAAAGAAGAAAGAAGAGAAAAGAAAACACAGTTCAATTAAGTGCAATATAAATACAAATATGGATAAGGTCAATAAGTTCAATTACATGCAATATAAATACAAATATAAGATAAGGTCACAGTACTATTCACATTCACATTTGTTGTCACATCATTGAAATTATTTATTTATTTATTTATTTTTTATTCAGCAGCCTGACAGCAGTCGGTAGGAACGAGCGGCAGTATCTCTCCGTCTTGCAACGCGGGTGTAACAGTCTCTCATTTTTGCTCTCATTAACAACCAAAGAAAGGAATCTATATCAACATACAGCAAAGAATAACTTGAAGGTTGCTTTTTAGTCTGAAATTGATGATTTGAAGCGCATCTATTTGCCCTTTTTTTTAAATTCTTTTGGAAATGCGTGTCACTGCCACCTGCTGTCGTGGATGTGCAATCACACTTTATTCTCGTGTGGCAAAAAGCAGCATGTTCCCCGTTACAGCATCAATTTTTATGAACAGTTCCAAGGGTTAACTGATGAAGCGCACATGCTGCTTATTTTACTCGGTAATGTCACCAAATGTATGCTGCTCGCAGTTAACATTCTGCTCCATTCTAGTCGAAGGCCTCTCCTGTTTTATTCATGCTAATTACCATCTAGTGGCCGAAAGGATTTTCTGACAACATTTATCTTGTAACTTTTAACACTGCTTTCTTCGGATTAATGTGTTTACTCGGAGCGGAGGCACTGACCCTTTCCTTTAAAATGAGGACTTTTTTTTTTTTTGGTCCTTAACTACTGATTGTGGCATCTAAGTCAGTGATTTTGCCACACATTTTCACCTTCAATAGCAAAAGTACATTTAGGGTGCATTTATCATCGTGACTAGTGAAACCAAATTATGTTTTAAGCCATCTTCTAAATATTCTCTTACAGGTAACACTGCTCCTATGGAATGTCCCATGGGCAGCTGGTCAAACAGTACAGGCCTGCACACACAAGAGGACTGTCTAACCTGTCTTGCTGGATTTTACTGTGACAGAACTGGGCTGACTTCCCCTACCGGACGCTGCCTTGAAGGGTGCTAACTACACACTGTCCATTGTACAATGGGTGGCCCAAAAGTCACTATACAGTCCACTTCCTTTTTTCTGTTTTGTCTCAGGTTTCATTCAGACAGACTGGAGTTCATCACCGTATGGCAGTTTAGATTTAGCAATCTTTGGAAGCAAATCAGTTTTTTAATAGCTTGCCAATTGAAATTGAAGCAGTGTTGCAAAATTGCTGCCTGGCATGACTGCAATTTTCCGCAAGTTTGAGAAGCTTTGTGGGTGTCACTCTGCTTCAGTGCATAGTATAATTTACATTTTACCTTGCAAGTTTCTTGAAAAGAGGTCTGTTCTTGACAAACCATGCAACTGAAGTCTTGCTACTACCACCACTGATGAAAACACCGAACTCCAGCAGGCATTCTCTATCTGGGGGAATCACTCGAACCCCTACCAAATTGTTGGACTTGTTTTTTTCCAGGCAGCATTTTTTGCAATGCCACTCCAATGTCAATTGGCAAGCCGTGGGCAAGGTGATATGCTTATAAAAATGCCAAAACCTAATCTGTCAAATTTCTGATGGCATCATGACTGTAACGATGATACAGAAAATCCATCCATCCATTTTCTGATTATCTTATCCTCACAAGGGCCGTGAGGGATGCTGGAGCCTATCCCAGCTGTCTTCGGGCAGTAGGTGGGGGACACCCCGAATTGGTTGCCTGCCAATCGCAAGATATCTAAAACGAAATAAAAAAAAAAAGGGAAATGTTTTGTGACTTCAGGGACACCCTGCATAATACTCATCATTGTTCTCATTTTATGTAGGTTTTATTGTCTTGGGGGAGCTGTCACACCCACACCTACCGATGGAATGACAGGAGGACCTTGTCCTGAAGGCTCCTACTGCCCCGAAGGGACTGCCGAACCAATACCTTGTGATCCGGGGACATATGTTGCCGTTACACATGCCACTCAGTGTCAGCCCTGTCATCCAGGCTGGTACTGTGTGAATGGCATCTTGCATCTGTGCCCTCCAGGTTTGATACGTTTAACAGTCCTTACTGGAGGATGACTGTTTTAGATAAGATAAGATAAGAAAACCTTTATTTGTCCCACAATGGGGAAATTTGCAATCTACAGCGGCAAAATTGAATAGGCTACAATTGCATAGGCCTACACAGTGTATGCGTCTGCTTTGTTTAATTGAAAAAAATCATATAGCACCAGGTGATTCAGATCGACTACAAGGTGTCAATTTTTTTAGATTTCAAAGTGGGTGCTAAATTCCACAAGCATTAGATCAGTGACGGGCAAATTAAATGATGTTTAGTGCAAAGGGCTCTCTTGCATAAAAATGGCCATTGAACGATGGCACAAAACTGATGAAACAGCAAGCCAACATGTTGCAGGAACTAATTTTGTAATTCCACAGAATTTATTCATCCACAGTTAGCATGTAAACATATCCACTCTACTCTAGAGGCAACTTTCTTTACAATTCAGCATGTTTCATACACAAGGTAACGCAGTGTGCTTCACATAATTATAAGTGCAGCATTTAGAAGCGTTGACAAAGGAGTTAAGGACATTTAAAAGCAAAGTAAAAGTATTTAAAAATAGCTTTCTAGTGCGAGTACAAGATTTTGAAAAATATGATTTTAAACATGCTTTGAAGGCCTTAACCATAGGTATGGGGGGGCGAGCCTAGTTTTTAACATGGATTGAAAAGCATTTACAATCGGCGCTGTCTTCACTTCTGTTGGCAGGTTGTTCCATTTGCGCGCAGCATAACGGCTAAATGCTGCTTCACCATGTGTGCTTTGAATCTTGGGCTCCATGAATTCACACGAGTCTGCACACCTCAGATCCCTCCAGACATTGCGCTTGTCAATTTTGCAGAGCAGATGTTAGAATGTTTCAAATTAAACAATTTTCTATTACACCTCTCAGTTCAACACATATTTAGTCACAGCTATGGGTTGAGCTTGGGTTAAATTGTTCAATTTGAATCCCTCCAATTGAAGTCCTTGCAATCTTTTTTTGCAGGCTTCTACTGTCCCGAAAGAACTGGCCTTGACTTGAGAAGATGTCCAGAGGGAACATATGGTCCCGATCCAGGATACTGGTCTGTGTCTCAATGCAAACAGTGTGATGGTGGCCATTACTGCTCCTCCACAAATGGCACAGCTGTCAGTGGAGCGTGTCAGGAAGGATATTACTGCTTACGTGGAAACACCGCTCCTCGACCCTTCTCGCGGGCTACGGGTAACAAGCACGCCGGCTGTGCCTCTCGTTTATAATCTGACCACTTGCCTGACACTTATATGACGAAGATTCTCCATCAAAGGGCTTGATTTGAGATGCTTGTCAAAATGCAACCTTTTTCTTCTTTGTGTGCCTCACCAGGAGAGGGGGGGCCCTGTCCTGTTGGCCATTACTGTCCCCAGGCCAGTATCCATCCTCTGCCCTGTCCTCGTGGTACTTTCTCGAACCTCACCAAATTAACTTCCCAGGTGACTTTTGTGAAAAATCACTCTCTTATGTCAGCAGCTTCTTCTCCTATAAAAATGTAATAAATAGTATTGCGTACAAAATGCATCATGATTGATAGATTTATTATTGTTTTTCTTTCATTAATACGGGTTTTGTCCTAATCAGATAGATAGATAGATAGCAAAATACAAAAGAAACACAATTACTGCATCATGTATTCATTTACAATTGAAAACATGATGTCCCAGTGTGATATTACACGCTTGTCCATTTTAGTTAGAAAATCAATAGCTTCTATCCTCCAGCTGTGCCTCGCCACGTCTGTACATTACTTACAGTAATTAACGGTTTTGATTGTGTCAGCCAATCAATATTTAATCCTGTATTCATGTTAAAATGAGGAACACTGACTTTTTCATTAGGTCTTTGCTCTTCATCCTTTTTTATGGGCCTCTTGTCTCCTCTCAGGAGGATTGTGAGCCTTGTCTCCCTAGTTACTACTGTGACGCTGCTGGCCTCTCCGCGCCTTCCGGAAAATGCTTGGAAGGTTTCTTCTGCGCTGGGAGTGCGGTTCGGCCCGACCCACGTTCGCTAGAAGACGGTGGCGGGCTGTGCCCAAAAGGTGATCAAAACTAATGATACATCTGTTTCAATTTATTTTTTTAATACGCTCACAAAGAAAGAAAAAGCAACATCAATTAAAGCTAGATAGACACATACCCACAAAAATGTAAGCATTTTTTTCACCCTTACAATCAATGTCCGTAATATCTTGAGCCATTGTCCTTTGGGTGTGGTGTTTTACGAAAATGGGAAATGATAAACCGCGGCCCAGTGTTCCAGTGGTTAGCGTGTCGACCTCACGGTGCAGAGGTACCGGGTTCAATTCCGGCTCCGGCTTCCCTGTGTGGAGTTTGCATGTTCTCCCCGTGCCTGCGTGGGTTTTGTCCGGGTACTCCGGTATCCTCCCACATTATAAAAAAACATGCGTGGCAGGCTGACTGAACAGTCTAAATTGTCCCTATGTGACAGTGTGAGCACAGATGGTTGTTTGTCTATGTGTGCCCTGCGAATGGCTGGCAACCGGTTCAGGGTGCCCCCCGCCTCCAGCCCGAAGACGGCTAGGATAGACTCCAGCACCCCCCGCGAGGATAAAGCGGATAGGAAAATAGATGGATGGAAATGATAAACAACTTTGTGCTTTTCTTTCTTTGTTGTTATGTTTGTGGCCAACACTGTTGATCAATGCACTCTGTGATTGTCGCATGAAACATGTTGCCAGAAAACATATATAAGGGCAATTTCTTACATGAAGAGTTTATACAACATGACTACAAGTTGTTTACCCCCAAAACATCTATTCCTTCTTCCTGGTTGAAACGCCATCATAATGTGACAGGCAGCAGGGAACGTGCTAGTGGACTGAACCTTTGATCCTGAGGGATTCATCAGTTACTACCCCTCCAAAGCTTTGTTACAGATCGCATGACCAATTAGTCAAAACTTAACAAAACTTGAATATGGAGAGAAAAATGCCCAAATTCCATGGCACACTATGTTTCAGTCAACCGAGTTTGTGTTGGCTGCCTGGAACATAGCGTAAACAGAGCTTTAGTACTACGACAGATATAAGCGTGTGGTGTGCTGTGTTGGTCTTGTTGAGTACATTACGATTAGTAACACAAATGGTGTCACGTATGGGCTCTCACATTTTCAAAATTTGTTTGTGTGTAGCCACCTAAGTCAGTTAGGGATAATATTGTTACACAGACAATAGCACGTAACAAAGCTTTCCACATATGTCACAAAGGCAACAAAAGCAAATGGAAACTGTCAGGAAAATCATTTCATTTAGAATTGACATATAGGTCTTAGCGCAGCGCGATCCTTCTCAGCCCGTAAACAAAGCTCTTCTTCAAGCAAATAGGCTTAAACACGAACAGCTGCTGTGGTGACAATTGAAATCAAAGTGTCTGCACTTTTGTGCTCAAGTGTGTGTCTCTTTCATGACTCTGGTGGACACACAAATAGGTTATTACTGTTCCGAGGGCTCTGCGACTCCTCAGCTCTGCCCTCGGGGAACCATCAGCACAGAGGACGGCCGAGCCAGCTGCAGCGCCTGTCCCCAGGGGTAAACCTGCAAATGCAAGACACGCACAGTCATTGTAAACACATACATGTGTGTGCAATGGATTCTAGGATCGCAGTTAATGATGGAACAAAACTATGCTGTACATGACTTATTCGTTCAATATTTATTTGGATAGGTTCTATTGTCCTGGCAGTATTAATGGTTCATTCTATGAGTGTCCATTGGGTCATTACTGCCCAGTTGGAACATGGTCCAAATTCCTCTACCCATGTCCAGCTGGGTCCATCAATCCCTTCACTCAGATGGCAAAGGCCCAGGACTGCCTTCCATGCCCGCCAGGTCAACACACACTCTTTTCTTAGCTTCATTTTGTTTTGTTTTGAATGATAAAATCACCTTCATTAGCCAGCTACATAGCTAGCAATACAGCGAGCAAGATAGATAGATAGATGGTTAGATAAGAGATTGCTTGCTATTCGTACCTTGTATCTCGGGACCACACAATGTACAAGTTGTACACCCGTTTGATGAACTGCACTGCATCATACTTTGAGTTGTTTCTATTAGGGATACTTAATTTAGCTTCCTAAATGAATCAGGCATCATATTATACCTCGCTAGGGAACTTGTTGACTGGGAAATTGAAAATTGTAACCATAGTAGATCTCCTGGACAAGACTCCATTTGGGACATTTGAACAAAATTTCATTCCCATACTTTCCAACGACAACACCTTTCATCATGGGCATTCAATCAGTTAGCTTGTCAGTAACATGTTGCCTTTAATATTTAAAAAAAAAGACATAACAGCTCGCATCTAAATTTCTACTTAAGCAAAGGACAGTGGTGTTGTCTCTGACTATCTGAAACCTCTGCTGTTACTGAGTCTCAATCAAATACCCCACAGTGCATTAATTAAGAAGGACATCTAAATTGTCTTAATGTTCTTTTTTTTCTCTCTCTCTCTCAAATAAAGTTATCACAGCATGATAACTTTTTTTGGGGCTGCAAGTCAGCAGTAGTTCAAATCAAGTAAAGAAAAAACCTATATGTATTAATCATTATTAGAAAATTCAAAGATCGGATTTTTTTCGGCCGATACCAATCAACCGAATACCACGTGATCTGCGCCGTTTTCCTATCACATGATCGGTACAACTGTAGTCAACAACCTACCTAACAAGATAAACTATGAGACAATTAAAGTCAGCAACGCTGAGCACTGGTATTGATTGGTAATATCGTGTTGATAAGGTACTGACTGAGTGGGAGAAGATAACTTGGCACTACAATGTAATCAGTGTCCAAAGATGATTTTTCTTTTTTTTCACATTTGTTGTTCTCCAGTGCAGTTATCATCATTACAATTCATTTAAAAAATGTTTCATACGTATCGTATTGTTGAGTTTCTGTGCATCTACTGTATCCTGTATATTAGAACTTGTTCTGCCCGTGCAGGTTTGTTCTGTGCATCACATGGGATGGCTGTTGCATCAGGCCAGTGTAAGGCTGGTTATTACTGCACTGCCGGGGCTTGGTCGCCCACACCGGCCGATGACGGGTTGACAGGAGACCGCTGTCCTGAGGGCCATTATTGCCCCCAGGGCTCCTCGGCTCCATTAGCTTGTCCCATAGGACGTTACAGCAACCAAACCAGGAACAGTCAACTATCGGACTGCCTGCCGTGTCCTTCAGGTCAGCGCTAATTAATCACATTTTGCAACAATTAGACTTTTAGTTGACAGATATGTCTGCTCTCCTTTTAGGGTTCCTCTGTACCACCAGAGGGCTCTCTTTCCCTTCTCTCATGTGCTCAGCAGGGTTCTACTGCCCAAGCTTCAATGCATCGACACCTTGCCCTTCTGGGAACAGGTGTCCACCTGGATCTCACAGACCAGTACCCTGTTTGCCAGGGACCTTTCAAAATCAACCTGGGCAAGTAAGAAATTGATTCATACTTGTCGAGTTGTCGTGACTTCCAAAGAAATAAAATCACAAGCGCACACGCACACACACATAAACGCACACTCCAAAGTCAGACCGTAGATGTCGTATAATATAGGATTCACAATATTAGGTAATGTCTGCAAAATCTAGTGCAGTAATTCTCAACTGTTTCCACTCTTGAACCCCCATTTTCCTATAGTCATTAAGCGATGACCTTCTCCAAGTGAAGTTTAAAAAAATCTCTCTCTCTCTCTTGCTCTTTTATGTATGTCTAATCTTGATCAACACAACTTTTTTTTTTAAATACATGGACTATTCGCATATATTATAAAGAAATTGAGGGAATGAAGTTAAATGTTAAAAGGTCTACTTACCCTTGTTCAAATGGCAGCTTTTTTTGTGGTCTAAAAATGTCAGACCCAGTCATTACAAAACTTTTACCACCATTAGTGAGAATAATTTGTAATCACTCAGCTAAAAAAAAAAAAACTTTTTAAAAAGGGAAGTACAAATTACCAACTGTGATAATGAGGTTACACAAGTGTGCACACTCTCTTATGTCTGGGATGTGGCAGTGTTGAGAATGAAGTCGGTCTTTTGACGGACTCCCTAATCACTTTTTCTTCTGGTCATTTTTTTTTAATTAATCAACTTTGAATAATTGGTCATGTCACTGTCGTGCCATATTTTCTTCATTTGGTGATCACCGTCTTTACCGCATGTACTCCATGGCACATTTATTGCCTCAGAATTTCTTTTATACCCTTCTCGCGACTGATACCTTTGAACAACAAGATCCCTCAGATCCTGTGGAAATTCTCCACAGGCCATGGCCTGTGCTGTATGATGTGACACACGTCGGGGAAAACCCTGCTATAACAGCTTTATTTGGGCTTAAATAGTGGCTCGCTCTGGAATTGATGGCAAGTGAGTTAGTGAGAGAACAAACACAAATATAAAAACATATTTTTTAACAAGTTCAGCTCCAGTGCAATAATAATAGTAATAAATACAACAAAATATGTAGCCTGTCTAGACAGTTGTTATTTTTCTCTCATTCCAAACATTTTTTTAGCTCTGGGATGCAACAAGTAACACAGCAATTATGTTACTGCATTGCTGGAGGATCTTTTACTTCCTTCATGTCCAATCAGAGTACCCTGTCACACCTTCAGAGCGTTAGCATTGTATCTAGGGATTGTTATGATATGCCGTGATGCATTTCTCCTTTTCTTCTAACCATTTGCCACAGGTGCATTTGAAACAATCTGCGTATTCTTGTGGCTATCGTTTACAATGGTGTAGGAACTGTAATACATCACGTTGACAAGTCATTTTATTTCTTAGTGTCGCCATTGCAGGACCTAAAAACACAATAATAAAAGCGCCTTGTTAAATTATAATTACCTGACAGATTCAATCAAAAGGGAGCATTATTAGAGAGTAAGAGTGGCATTTTTAATACAGTCTTTGTATTGGATTTCGCTGTGTTCTCCAGATGAGTGCATATAACCTTTTAGAATCCTTTGAGTGTACTTAGATGTTTTAATTGCATATTCAGGAGAATGTTAACACTTCTCTTGAAGTGCTGGAGCATCTGCATGTGCACCACAAAGTTTATAGTTCATAGTCTGCCTGCGAAACAAGCGGCTCAAGGGTTTCACGTCTGTTGGTTATAGTAAACATCTGCTCTTTGAATATTTTCTCTGAATATGAATTTGCAGACAAATTGCCTCTCCACAGGCTGACTGTGTTACATGCCCAGCGGGATTTTACTGTGCTGGCTTCATGGATGTCGCAGGCAATATGTCCTGGATTTTAACTCCCATGCTGTGCCCTAAAGGACACTATTGCCCACCAGGTAGGACACCAGCCATTTTGACAAAAATAGCATCTTACCAGACTATGTGGGACACAATTAATGACCACAAGTTCAGTTCTGACAACATGAAGTACTTGCAATGCTTGTGTTATGGTGGTCATTTTTTTTTCCATCCAAACAGGTGGTTGTATCAGTCAATAACTCATTATTTGGCAACTGATTACAGTATATCAGAGTATGATCATGATAACAAACTCTTTTGTGATGTGTGGTCGGCGAGCAGCTGTACGTATGACATGCTATTCGCCCACAGGGTCACAGTCTGGTGTAGCATTCCCATGCCCAGTCGGTACCTTCAGTGGCCATATGGGTTTGTCCTTTGAGTGGGGCTGCAAACTCTGTCCTCCTGGTGCGTACTGTGCTTCCTCTGGACTGGTAGCCCCCAGTGGGCTCTGCTCTGCTGGGTAAGACAGAGCACACATTTGCACTCTACTTAGTCTCATCATGGTTTAACACATTTGTTTGGAAAAGCAAGGTGCATCGATAAATTCATGGACACCACCCTTTATCCAACCCAGACCCTGTTCTCATCCATCCACCCATCCATCCATTTTTTAATCCGCTTATGCTCACGAGGGATACGGGTGTGCTGGAGCCTATCCCAGCTGTCATTGGGCAGTAGGCGGGGTACACCCTGAACTGGTTGCCAGCCAATCGCAAGGCACACATAGACAAACGACCATCGGCAGTCATACTCACACTTAGGGACAATTTTGAGCTGGTCATGCATGTTTTTGTAATG